>BPLR01019336.1:0-138671 GCA_021605095.1 Caerostris extrusa
GTTACGTATTGCTACTACATTAAGGCTTGTAATCTTGGCTGGCCATGGTAAAACATCCACATTATTTGTTAGGAACAAAGTTTTTGACTCCAGTCGCGGTGTGAAGGAAGCTCCGTCTGGTTGAAACTTCCACTCTTCAATTAAGTTGGGATCCATAAGGAAGAAGCTCGGAATTCCTAACTTGAATGTAGTCTCTATGTTTTTGCCTACTATTTCAGAAAACCCAGACTTGTCCTTCCTCCGTATCCAACAGCCAACCAAACTATTAAACTCCCTCCTTCCATTTGTCGTTGGAATAGTATTCGCCCTCATTCACCAGACAATGCCAGTAGTGCTGATATCCATCTGGACCTATCTAAATTAAATTTCTTTCATCGGAAAATACAGAAGTCCATTCTGTAGTCCAGGACATGTGCTCCTTAGCCCACGCTAAACGGTTATCAATGTGAGCTTGTGTCCACTTCGAATGATGTTTGCGTTTTTTGAAAATGAATTTTTTAGATCTTTTTTAATATAGTTGTAAACTGTTTGTTTCCTCACATGATTAAGTCCCGCTTGATTTCTTTTTTGCCTTTGAAACACTTCCTTTGTTCTTCTTAAGCACACGAACAAGTTTCTTCATCACGTGGTGTTAACTTTTTTGTCTACCAGCCTCTTTTTTCTTTCCATTTTTATAAGGATTTCTGATAAAGTTTGAAACTGTATTGGGGCTCATCTGCAACATCGAGCAATCTCTCTTGACACCTTACCATCATCATTTTGATATGCGGAAATTTGGCCTTTTGAAAATCGCTCAAAGGTATTCCTTTAGGGCATTTCTGAGAACGGAGAAACAGCGTGACTTTTTAAACTAATTAGAATTTTTGACAGCAAAGGATAAAACAAAGTACAAAATCACTATTTAACTAAAGAACAACTCACTAAATTAAATATATTAGCAAGTGTCCTTCTACTTTTTTTACGCATCGGAAATTATATATGCTAATTTTATTAATAATATTAGTGGTAGATGTTTTTAATTTTTGCCTAAAATGAAAAAAAAAAAGGTCATAAACTAAATCTGCATAAAATATCTGGTAATTAGGAGAAAATAAAGAGACATTAATTGGCCAAAAAACACTATCCTTCTATTTTTTACGCAGTGTATATAATATATATATATATATGTGAGTTAAAAGATAAATAAAAAGTAAATTTATATATATATATACTTGCTTTTTTTTTATTTATTTGTTAACTATTTTTTATATTGTACATTTAAGAACAAAGTGCGTATTTTAATAATTGCCATTTTGGGTAAGTAATAATTAACCAAGGATGAGCAATAGTCTGTTTCACTTTCACCCATCTTTTGGCACTGATATTTTGAACGATCTCCTTATTCAAAAGGCTTTGACGTAATGGACAGATATTCAGGCTGTAGATGAACAGTAATCTTCCCCAAAATTGGCATGGGAACTTTTATGGTTCTACATTACTCGTAGAGTTTCTAACTGATCCCCCCTTAGTTGGAAACTCTAGCGCTATTCATCAGCCTGCTATGGAATAGGCTTCAAAATTAAAACAGTTTATTCCAAAAGCCAAAATACTCGAACAAGACAAAAGTTCCTATATATACCCCAGAGATGAACGCTATAATTCCATTTGCCGGAAAGTCGTACCCCTTTAGGTTTGGTGGAAAGAGGCTGTAAACTCTTCAGATTCCATTTCTGAGGGAGTTCTTTCTAAATTATTGTCGTGACAGGCAGCTTACAAAAAGTACGCCTTAAAGAGTTTTTTTTAGCTATTAAAATAATTACCATGATTAAAAATCTCTTGAATATAGAAGAACATCGAATTGTGATCCAGTGGTAACGTACTATTCTCGGGTGAAGGGATTGTTTAGATTCGAATTTTTGACAGCATTCGTTGTAGCTCCTCACTTTCAAAAAAAAAAACGAAGCAATGAGTAAAATGGCGACAAAGTACTTAAAGCGCCTCGCATTGATAATCAGACTGCCTTTGGGATTTTTCTGGTTTTTCTCCTGTACTATACGCAATTGCATTTGTTGATAGTGTGCAGGAGTGCATGATACAGATACAACTATGTTATAGGGACATACACGATGTACGTGTTAGCGTTCATTAATATTGTATCTATATTATTATTTCTAGTATGTTATTAATTTAATTGTAATATCTTCAAATACATTATTAATTTAATGGTAATGACTTCTAGTACGTCAATGTACATTGCACTAATGGTAGCGTCTTCTAGTAATTCGGTGTACTTTGCTAGTGTGCACTAATAGTAATGTCTTTTAGTACATCTACAATGTGCGTTGCTAGCGTGCACTAATGGTAAGGTAATGTCTTCTCATCATTGACTTGGCATACATACATATTAAATAAACAAAAATATTACCATTTTTTAAATAAAATTTTAGTCGGTCTGATTACAACAAATTAATAAATTAAATATATATTATTTAATTACTTTCCAAAGTAAATTGTCTGTTTCAATAACTTCCAGTAGCATTTTATAATTAAATTCCTTATAAAAAACTATCAAAGTTTCAAAGTTTTTATACTTAGAGTTATAGTAAAAGAGTAAGTTTTTGATATATACTCTATCCATTGCATGAGTTTAGAATCCAGATAAAACCAAAAACATCGAATCTTCAACGGACACTACAAGATATCTTGTATACTTCTAAAAGCTCCGTTCCCAAATTCCCTGCGTTTTGTTCCTTGATTTAAGTCTTTCAGCAATCTAACTTTTATTGGTTGCTTCTGACCAATAGGGATTTCGCACGTTATGTGCTTTTTTTTTTTTTTTTTTTGTGGAATCAGCGGGGAAAAAAAAAAAGTGGGAAATTGAAGAAGAAAGGAGAATGCTTGTCCTTGTTTTCCTTAACTTTTTTCTCTCTTAGATCCTTTGAATAAAAACATAAAAATATATAATGATTCAAGAATTTTTTTTTTTTTTTTTGCCCTTTCATTTTGACTGCAGTGTCTTTCTTTTTGCTTTTTGCATTTAAATTATGTTTATCAACGTCGCTACTAAGTGGTTTTTTTTCTCTCGCTTTTTTTATTATATGTTAATGTGTGAAATTTAATCATGAAATTGGATTTATCTTTTCAATTACATTTGTTATAAATTTTTTCTCCCTTTTGTAAACGGATGTAGTCTCGCTTTTGGCAGTCAAATGTATACTATCCAGTGTTTAATGTATTTTATCGTATAACAGGAACTTAAAGACGGAGCTTGACTTGGGAAAAAAATCTTCATTTTTTTCGAACATCGTTTTGTCTTCTTATTCTCCCTGTTTTTTTTTTTTTTTTTTTGAGATTGTAAGAAAAAAAAAAAAAGAAAAAATTGCAGCCTAAATTTCAATTTGAATGTGTATTATATTTTTAATTTCTTTAAAGGAATAACTTTCATTTCAAATAAATATAGTTTTAAGAAGTTTATTGAATATTTAATAGAGAACATTACATTTAAATTTAATCCTGAGAAGAGAAAAAGTTGATTTAAATTAATTGCATATATATTAATTAGGTCTGTGGTATAGTTTTTTTCTTAAGTCTGTGCTACAGTAGTATTTACCGAATGCAATTGCTACACCACATCACTGTGCCTAGAGTTGATTTGCTCCTTTACAATTTGAACTCATGTAGGCGAGAAGTCTGATTGGGCTCTGTGATGCTCTACAGTCATATGAGACCGAGAGTTACAGCTTAAGTGGATTCCGAATCACTATAAAACCTCCAGGGCATCACAGGGACTCGAACCCAGTGGCACCAGAAGCCAGAGCGTTAAACACTCGGCCATTCAGGCTCAAGTTTCCGAATATTACTACACCACATCACATCACTGTGCTTTTAGAGCTGATTTGTAAACTTTACAGTCGGGAAGGATGGGGGTGAGAAGCTCGGATGAGCTCTGTGACGGTATATGAGACCGAGCCTACGGCCTAAAGTGGTGGTGGTACCACCATTATTCGAACCTCTAGTACGTCATTAATTTAATGGTAACGTCTTTCAATAAGTTATTAATTTAACCGTAATGTTATTAATTCAATGATAATGTCTTATAGTACTTCTATGTACGTTGCTAGATTGCAGTGATGATAAGGTAATGTCTTCACTCATCACATTTCAATTTCACAGTGGAAATGTGTGAAATGTTAAAAGGTGAAATTTAATCATGAAATTGGATTTATCTTTTCAATTACATCTTGTTATACATTTTTTTTCTCTTTTGTAAACGGATGTAGTCTCGCTTTTGGCAGTCAAATGTATACTATCCAGTGTTTAATGTATTTTATCGTATAACTGGAACTTAAAGACGGAACTTGACTTGGGAAAAAATCTTCACTTTTTTTCCGAACATCACTTTGTCTTCTTATTCTCCCCTGCTTTTTTTTTTTTGAGATTGTCAGAAAAAAAAAAAAAAAAAAATTGCATCCTAAATTTCAATTTCCTGAATGTATATTATATTTTTAATTTCTATAAAGGAATAATCTTCATTTCAAATTAATATAGTTTTTAAGAAGTTTATTGAATATTTAATAGAGAACATGACATTTAAATTTAATCATGAGAAGAGAAAAGACGATTTAAATTAATTGCATATATATTAATTAAGTCTGTGGTATAGTTTTTTTTTTAAGTCTGTGCTACAGTATTATTTACCGAATGCAATTGCTACACCACATCACTGTGCCTAGAGTTGATTTGCTCCTTTACAATTTGAACTCATGTAGGTGAGAAGTCTGATTGGGCTCTGTGGATGCTCTACAGTCATATGAGACCGAGAGTTACAGCTTAAGTGGATTCGAATCACTACAAACCTCCAGGGCATCACAGGGACTCGAAGGCCAGGGTGGCACCAGAAGCCAGAGCGTTAAACACTCGGCCATTCAGGCTCAAGTTTCCGAATATTACTACACCACATCACATCACTGTGCTTTTTAGAGCTGATTTGCAACTTTACAGTTCGGGAAGGATGGGGGTGAGAAGCTCGGATGAGCTCTGTGACGGTATATGAGACCGAGCCCTACGGCCTAAAGTGGTGGTACCACCATTATTCGAACCCTCTAGTACGTCATTAATTTAATGGTAACGTCTTTCAATAAGTCATTAATTTAACAGTAATGTTATTAATTCAATGATAATGTCTTATAGTACTTCTATGTACGTTTAGATTGCAGTGATGATAAGGTAATGTCTTCACTCATCACATTTCAATTTCACAGTGGAAATGTGTGAAATGTTAGGAAATGTGTGAAATTTAATCATGAAATTGATTTATCTTTTCAATTACATCTTGTTATACATTTTTTTCTCTTTTGTAAACGGATGTAGTCTCGCTTTGGCAGTCAAATGTATACTATCCAGTGTTTAATGTATTTTATCGTATAACAGGAACTTAAAAACGGAACTTGACTTGGGAAAAAAAAATCTTCACTTTTTTTTTTTTTTCCGAACATCACTTTGTCTTCTTATTCTCCCTGCTTTTTTTTTTTTTTTTGAGATTGTCAGAAAAAAAAAAAAAAATTGCATCCTAAATTTCAATTTCCTGAATGTATATTATATTTTTAATTTCTATAAAGGAATAATCTTCATTTCAAATTAATATAGTTTTAAGAAGTTTATTGAATATTTAATAGAGAACATGACATTTAAATTTAATCATGAGAAGAGAAAAGACGATTTAAATTAATTGCATATATATTAATTAAGTCTGTGGTATAGTTTTTTTTTTAAGTCTGTGCTACAGTATTATTTACCGAATGCAATTGATACACCACATCACTGTGCCTAGAGTTGATTTGCTACTTTACAATTTGAAATCATGTAGGGAGAAGTCTGATTGGGCTCTGTGAAGCTCTACAGTCATGTGAGACCGAGAGTAACAGCTAGTGGAATCCGAATCACTACAAACATCCAGGGCACCACAGGGACTCGAACCCAGTGGCACCGAAAGCCAGAGCGTTAGACACTCGGCCATTCAGGCTCAAGTTTCCGAATATTACTACTACTACATCACATCACATCACTGCGCTTAGAGCTGATTTGCCACTTTACAGTTCGGGAAGGATGGGGGTGAGAAGCTCGGATGAGCTCTGTGACGGTATATGAGACCGAGCCCTACGGCCTAAAGTGGTGGTACCACCATTATTCGAACCCTCTAGTACGTCATTAATTTAATGGTAACGTCTTTCAATAAGTCATTAATTTAACAGTAATGTTATTAATTCAATGATAATGTCTTATAGTACTTCTATGTACGTTGCTAGATTGCAGTGATGATAAGGTAATGTCTTCACTCATCACATTTCAATTTCACAGTGGAAATGTGTGAAATGTTAGGAAATGTGTGAAATTTAATCATGAAATTGGATTTATCTTTTCAATTACATCTTGTTATACATTTTTTTCTCTCTTTTGTAAACGGATGTAGTCTCGCTTTTGGCAGTCAAATGTATACTATCCAGTGTTTAATGTATTTTATCGTATAACAGGAACTTAAAGACGGAACTTGACTTGGGAAAAAAAAAATCTTCACTTTTTTTTTTTTCCGAACATCACTTTGTCTTCTTATTCTCCCTGCTTTTTTTTTTTTTTTTTTGAGATTGTCAGAAAAAAAAAAAAAAAAAAATTGCATCCTAAATTTCAATTTCCTGAATGTATATTATATTTTTAATTTCTATAAAGGAATAATCTTCATTTCAAATTAATATAGTTTTAAGAAGTTTATTGAATATTTAATAGAGAACATGACATTTAAATTTAATCATGAGAAGAGAAAAGACGATTTAAATTAATTGCATATATATTAATTAAGTCTGTGGTATAGTTTTTTTTTTTTAAGTCTGTGCTACAGTATTATTTACCGAATGCAATTGATACACCACATCACTGTGCCTAGAGTTGATTTGCTACTTTACAATTTGAAATCGTGTAGGGAGAAGTCTGATTGGGCTCTGTGAAGTTCTACAGTCATGTGAGACCGAGAGTAACAGCTAAGTGGAATCCGAATCACTACAAACATCCAGGGCACCACAGGGACTGGAACCAAGTGGCACCGAAAGCCAGAGCGTTAGACACTCGGCCATTCAGGCTCAAGTTTCCGAATATTACTACTACTACATCACATCACATCACTGCGCTTAGAGCTGATTTGCCACTTTTACAGTTCGGGAAGGATGGGGGCGAGAAGCTCGGATGAGCTCTGTGACTTTCTACAGTATATGAGACCGAGCTCTACGGCCTAAAGTGGTGGTACCACGTTATTCGAACCTTCTAGTACGTTATTAATTTAATGGTAACGTCTTTCAGTAAGTTATTAATTTAACAGTAATGTCATCTAGTACGTTATTAATTTAATGGTAATGTCTTTCAGTAAGTTATTAATTTAACACTAATGTCTTCTAGTACGTTATTAATTTAATGGTAACGTCTTTAAGTTATTAATTTAACAGTAATGTCTTCTAGTACGTTATTAATTTAATGGTAACGTCTTTAAGTTATTAATTTAACAGTAATGTCTTCTAGTATGTTATTAATTTAATGGTAACGTCTTTCAGTAAGTTATTAATTTAACAGTAATGTCTTTTAGTACGTTATTAATTCAATGGTAACGTCTTTCAGTAAGTTAATAATTTAACAGTAATGTCTTCTAGTACGTTATTAATTTAATGATATCTTATAGTACTTATATCGCCCATTTAAACGTTCCAATTGCAGTGATGATAAGGTAATGTCTTCTCTCATCAACGGTTCTGCAAGGCATACATAACAATTAAACGAAAAATAATCATTTTCTAAATGAAAATTTGGTTTGTCCATTTACACATTAATAAATTAAATATATATTATTTAAATAATTTCCCAAAAAAATTGTCTGTTTCAATAACTTCCAGTAGCATTTTATAATTATAATCCTTATAAAAACCCATGAAAGCTTAAATTTTTTATACTTTGAGTTATAGAAAAGAGTAAGTTTTTATATAACTACTCTATCTATTCCATGAGTTAAGAATCCAGATAAAACCAAAAACCATTGAATCTTCAACGGACACTACAAGATATCTTGTATACTTCTAAAAGCTCCGTTCCCAAATTCCCTCGCGTTTTTGTTCCTTGATTTAAGTCTTTCAGCAATCTAACTTTTTTATTGGTTGCTTCTAACCAATAGGGATTTCGCACGTTATGTGCTTTTTTTTGTGAATCAGCGGGGAGAAAAAGGGGGAAATGAAGGAAGAAAGGAGAATGCTTGCTTCTTTTTTTCCCTAACTTTTTTCCCTTAGACTCTTTGAATAAAACATAAAAACATATAATGATTCAAGAATTTTTTTTTGCTCTTTCATTTTGACTTCAGTGTCTCTCTTTAAGATTTAAATTATGTTTATCAACGTCGCTACTGAGGGTTTTTTTTCGCCTTTTTTTTTTTTTTATTATCATGTTAATGTGTGAAATTTAATCATGAAATTGATTTATCTTTTCAATTACATCTTGTTATAAATTTTTTCCCCTTTTGTAAACGGATGTAATCTCGCGGAAACTCGCTTTTGGCAGTTCAAATGTATACTATCCAGTGTTTAATGTATTTTATCGTATAACAGGAACTTAAAGACGGAACTTGACTTGGAAAAAACTTCACTTTTTTTTTTTTTTTTCCCGAACATCCCTTTGTCTTCTTATTCTCCGTGTCTTTTTTTTTTGAGATTGTAAGAAAAAAAAAAAAAAAAAAAAAAAAAAAAAACATTGCAGCCTAAATTTCAATTTCCTGAATGAGGATATTATATTTTTAATTTAGTTAAAGGAATAATTTTCATTTCAAATTAATATAGTTTTAAGGAGTTTATTGAATATTTAATACTGAACACATGACATTTAGAACTAATCCTTAGAAGAGAAAAGACAATTTAAATTAATTGCATATATATTAACTAATTATAGTCTGTAAGTAATGCAGTCTGTCTGTTAATTCTGTGGTGCAGTAGTATTTTCCGAATGCTATTATTACACCACATCTCACACATCACTGCGGCTAGAGCTGATTTGCTCCTTTACAATTTCGAATCATTTAGGTGAGAAGTCTGATTGGGGTCTGTGACGCTCTACAGTCATGTGAGACCGGGAACTACAGCTTAAAGGGTTTCCGAATTACTACAAACATCCCTGGCACCGCCGGGCCGAACCAGTGGTACCGAACGCCAGAGCATTAGACACTCGGCCATTCAGGCGCAAGTTTCTGAATAATGTTACAACTAAACCACACCACACCACATCACTGTGCCTAGAGCTGAGTTGCCCTATACAGTTTGAGAATGATGTGGGTGAGAAGCCTGATTGGGCTCCGTAACAGTCTTACAGTCATATGAAACCGGGACCTGCGGCATAAAGTGGATTCTGGTCAACTATAAACATCCATGGTACCGAGTGGTAGAGAGCTAGACATTCGGCCATTCAGGCCTCAGTTTGCGAATACTGGAGGCTTCAGTCAT
Source organism: Caerostris extrusa (assembly GCA_021605095.1). NCBI lineage: Eukaryota > Metazoa > Arthropoda > Arachnida > Araneae > Araneidae > Caerostris > Caerostris extrusa. The sequence continues at coordinate 9,498 of BPLR01019336.1, forward strand.
TCATCACTAGAGAGGCTAATATCTAGAAGAGTAAGCCTTTACACTGCGACCAAGTTAAGGACAATCTCCAAGGCCTTTATAAGGACATTTAAGTAAGAGGAATTGAACGGAAATTTTGGTTTTATACTATTCTTGGCACCAGCTTGTGGCTTAAAAGAAGTTGTAGATCCATCCTCCTTTTCGTTTTGACCTTATTTAATGTTTCCTTAAAATAGAGAAATTCCTTACCTCTTTGTATCCTTACAATTACTTTTGGTTAATTTCTTTAAAATTTCAACAATATAAATTTTCACACAACCCATCCAGGTTTTCAAGTTGTTAATTACTGATATTCATTCATTGATATCACTTATCTAAACATTCTTCTTATATCGCCCACTAAAATTGCCACCCAATTACTACATTAATGGGCATATTATTTCACCAATTTCATTGTTATAAATTTCTCAAACAATAAATAAAACTTATCTTCCTTCCCACTGGATATCTTCCATGAATCAACAATCATGTGATGGATTCCCTCTAAAAATAAAAACCAAATGCCGAAATATCACACATTAAGCTTAAATAGTCAATGTAACGGATACGATCTCTTTAATGTGACTGATACAATAGCAATCGCCACATTTCAGACATCATAACAGGAAGAGATCTTGTGGTTACTAGTATATATAAAGAGAGAAAGAGAGATACATATAGAGAAATACCATGTTCATCTGTACATCAACAACAGTTACTCAGACCCTTTGGATTCAATAATGCGAGCTAGTTTCCCAGCGAGCTTCTCCTTTATCAGAACCCAATGTGCTATCCACCAAATCACTCCAGCCCACTATGGAAGATGTTAAGTAGTTGAAATTTGAATATTTATTTTAAATTTATAATTGCAGGATTTCTACCACCACACTTCAGATAGCATAGCGGAAACAGATTTTGTGGTTAATAGTAAATACACACACACATATATATATATACACAGAGAGAAAAATACCGTGTGTGCAAATGGACATCCACAGCAATTTCTCAGCCCTTTTGTTTCAATATATCTAGTTATCGGATGGCTATCCGCCAGATCCAGTCCATTATGTGATAGAAGCTGTTAAATAGTTGAAAATGAATATTTAATGTCAAATTTATTATTATAGGATTTCGACTACCACACTTCAAATAACTAGCGGAAAGAGATTTTATGGTTAATAGTAAACATATATATATATATATATAAAGACTCCTTCTCAATAGACTTCTCCTTTATCAAAATGCATTTTGCTATCCACCAAATCATTACAGCCCACTATTTGATAACGGGTGTTAAATAGCTGAAATTTGAAAATTTATAATAAATTTATCATTATGGGCTTTAAATATGTTATTCTGCTTGGAGCATAATACAGAACTTTTATATAGCATCTTTATGCTAACTATATTCTATTTTATCAACAGCAACTATTTTATAAACTATGAACAAAACCATAAGCTGAAATCTCTGCAGATAGATAGTTCACATAAACACAGATTTCCCACCACATTTTGCAACAAAAGCGTGTCTGAAAGGTAGCATTAACTATTAGCATATCATTTTATGGTCCAAATCCGCTATGCATTATCTGTGTTCTGAAACATATCTTGTCCCGATGCCTCCCTGTATTACTAAATCCACCTACCCAGAATAAATTTCATCGTTTCTTCTCAACGTGAATTCTAAATGGCCTCATGAATACCACCATAGCAATTCTTCACAGAAAATGATGTTCATTTTACTTGCTTTAGGAAAATTTGCTGTGCATGAATATCCACCGCGCGTATATTTTTCCTTCAAGTAATCTTGGAAATTTTGTACCACAATCTTGCTGTAGTAGGAAAGTTTTTCAGGGTGGGAAATTAGACCTAGTCAAGTTTTTGTTTATTCAGTTAATACATTTTTTTCTATATACTGCGTTAACATTTCCTTCCATGTAAACGAAAGGGGTGTTTTAGAGTGATTTAGAGAAAAGATAAAATTAAAATCATTTTAATCTTCAAAAATCATTGAATTATTTTGATAAATACTTCCTTAGTATTACGGTCCGAAAATAACATGCCAAACTGCTGTCAGTCCTAAACATTGTTACATAAAACACTAAACTATTGGCGACCATCTTGGCGCCGTTTAATAGCGAGTGATATAATAGTATAAGATCTAGAGAAAAGGTAAGATTAAAACCATATGAATCATTCCAAATCATTTAATTATTTTAATAAATACTTCCTAGGTATTAAAGAACCAAAATAAATCGCCAAACTGCTGACGGTCCTAAACACTTTCTTATCCACTTGTAACGAAAAAAAAAAAAATTATTGTCGATTAATTTGGTGATTATCTAGGCGCTGTTTAATAATGAGTGGTATAATAATATCAGATTTAAAGGAAAGATAAAATTAAAATAAATTAAATCTTTCAAAACCATTTATGCGCCTGCTTTGTCTGAATGCGCTGTAAAACTAATCATTTGCATATCAAATCACCTTCTTTCTGTCGTTTAAATTTCACGCCAGTAGTTCATCGCCTTCTTGGTGTAGCAATTTTAATGGACATTAGTGTATATATATACATGTATATATATATACATACCATATATATATGCCTTCCATAAAGGACGTTTCAGTGGAAACAGTGGTAGGGATAACGCCTGCATTTACAAATCATATGAGAGAAAAACTAGAAAACTCCCTTTAGAATTCCTGTCAGTGTGGAATGCATAAATAAGCTGAGTAAATCAGCTACCTCTACGCGAACTGCGCACGTTGTTACTGTTCCATGAGTCGAGTTTTCATTTAGTTTAACGATGCCGATTCTCATATGATCTAAGTTTCATATCATAACCAGATCTCAAATACACGCCATGAAATAAACCAACCTCTCGACAAGGATTCATTTAAAACTTTTCAAACCACCCCCTTACTCGCCATCACTCATCCTCTAACTAATGCAAAAACCTTTATTTCCATCCTTTGGCCAATCATTTTCTTAAAGAGGCCTCTTAAGAACAGAACCGAATCCCCGGACACAAAAGCAAGCCTAAAAGCCAAACGGAGAGAGAAAAACAACAGCCTTATTTAAAGGGCCATTATTTTAATGGTTAATGATCGCGGAACTTAAACGAAGAGTAATCGCGAACCTAGTTGGGAAGTAGGGGGTGACTTAACGATTTTCAGCAGATACTTCCAAACGATCTTCCCCAAGAAAAGATCTCGGAGGAGCTCATCAGGACACCCTGTCTGATGATGAAGGCCCCTCTTTCAGGAAAAACAAAAAGGTTCTGGTAGTACCAGGATGGTGGCACTTATAGCAGGGAGTGACGAACCATGGGATGGACCCAAAGAATGAAGAGGATGGGGACTTGCCTAATGGAGGATTGTCCGAACAGCTAGCAAATGATGTCGTTTGATGTCGTTTTGGAGGATTTCGAATGAGCATTAGCTCTGTAACAACGCTGATAGTCGATGACACTAAGCCTGTTGGACTTAATACACTTATAGATCTTTTGAGGGGGAAATAACAGGAGATATACAGAAACAGATCTTTGCAGCTCTTTTATTTCTTTGGAAATATATATCAAATTTATATTATTTGCGCATATAATATACTACAGCATGGTTAATAAACTCCTTTGTTTTATGTTAATAGTGGAAGAAAATTTTTTATAATAAGTACGTGTATCAAAGTACAGGATTTCAAATAATTTTACAATACTGTAGATGTTATTTTTTTTATTTGATGTTTTAAATTTAGTTTCATAATTTTCGTCTGTTAAATATGTTAAATTAAATTAAAACATTTACAGTATATTTGCACTTTACAATATTTATACTATATTTATTAAACAAAAAAAAAAATGCGAAAAACATTAATTTATTTAAATTGAATTTATTGTTTTATAATATACATTGAAAACATATTTTGAAATTCTGTCTTCAAATTGGTAAATTTTTCTTCGATAATAAAATCGTTTTCTGTCAGACGATTTAAAAAAGGAACATTATTATAAAAAAAAAATGCAAATCGTTTGAATAAAGAACTTCATTTGGTCTCTTCAATTATTTTACTTCTTTATTAGCCATATTTCTACAAAATTAAATATCATTTTATTAATGAAATAACAATAATGTTTTAAATCATTTAAATACCTGAATACTTTACCACCGTTTTTTTAATTACTTAAATTATTTTAACTGAATATAAATAAACACGACGGTCATTTTTTGCTGACTTTAGGCTTATTATACTGGGACCACTAACAAACGAGCCACTAACAAACATCCATGTCACAATCAGGATTTGAAATCTGTGGAACCAATAGCAGAGCGTTAGAAAATTGGTCATCAGGCCGCATTAGGTTCAAGAAGGAGGAGGCAATAAACAACTCATATACAATTCTTAGAGTTATTCGTTTCAAAATGAGGCGAAGATCTGGGAAAATTGTATAAACTTCTTTCTTAGGTATTCAGGTATTCATGAATTCAGATATTACCATGAATAATGGCGAATCTGTTATATATTTGTAATACTAAGTGGCGATTGACTTCAAACCAAAGTTGGGAACAGCATCATTATTTGAATTCATTAAAAAATAATTTTATAAGGAATTTTATTGATTTTCTTTATTGTTATTTTTGCTTTCTTGAAATTATGCTAATTAATTAATAATCTGCAACTTTTCCGTTAATTTTTCTGTAAAGATATTTTATTAATTTTTATATGTTTTCATTAAACTTATTCTATATTAATTTGATTAATAAACTACTCATAATTTTTTTTCATGGAAATGAATAAAATGTCTGATTTTTTTTTTTTTGAGAAAAATATTTTTCAAACATAATTTTTTTTAATAAAAATAACAATAAAATTCTTTTTGAAAAATAATAAAATTATTTTTATATAGTTTGAAATTTTCCTTGCAAATATTTTTAAAAAATTTTTTCCCTAAAAATTTCAAAAAAATTAAATATATCTTCAACTTTATTTAAAAAATATTTTTGAAGATATTAATAGAATGATTTAATATTTCAATGTATCATTTTATAATATTTTTGTTGATTATTTCTAACATTTTTGTAAATCAGCTGTAAACAGCTAAAAATAAATATCATTTGATCATTAATTACATTCTTTTAGTTTAATTCATAAAGTTATTACTCTTTTTTTTTTTGATTGCGAACTGTTTTCTTCGTTATATTTAATTATAATCTCTTCTGTCTGCTTAAAACAATTCCAGATGATTAAATACTTCTTGGACAGATTTAAATACTTTAGCCATTTGATGGTTAAAAAGAAGCCATCATTATCCAATTAACACAGTTAATACTGAGATCTCTACCACGGGTGAAAAATATCCATTTATTGTTCTTTATAAATTGCAAACCCATTCAGGTATGATAGAAAGCTATTAATTAATTGATTAAAATAAATATTAATTAATCAACACACAAATGTTAATTACTTCTACACATTTCGTCATTTGTAATAGTTATTAATTAAAAAGAACAAAAATATATTTTTAAGCAAAGTATCATTTTTTATGTCATTATCACAATTAAAATGTATTTAGAGATTTGCTTTTTATCATACCATGCGAGCTATGTTAATCCACACGTATTAGGCTCGTTATAATTCAGCTGTTTTAGGATTAAAATAAAGGAAGAAATAGGTTTCAAACCATCCCAATTTGTTTGAGATTGGCTGTAATTCTCCCACCCATTTTAAAAGATTATAAAGGCACTTGAACTTTCACACGAGTAGGTTTGATAGGGATTAGGATTTAGGCCTCTGATAATTGGACATTTTAAGGTAGGATAATGCAGTGGCACAACTCAGACATTGATAATGCGATTTGCTTCAATTGGCGAATTGATCTAGTTTGCTAAGAACTTTAAAAGGTTTTTAAATGAAAAAAAAAATAATAAAATAAAATTAATCAGATGATGGCCTGATCTCTTCACAGCTTATAGCCAGCAGAGTACATTATTTGTTTTATGATATTGATGACTGATTATAAGAGAAGGTCCATCAGTTTATAATGCAAATTAAAAGATTTTTATTAATTTTATACTAAAATCAAGAATAAAATTTTATCTGTTTCGTTAATTTGTATTTTTTAATGTAGATAAACTGCATTGGATTACATAGATTTTGTCTCTTATTTTCAAAAATGAAGCAATGATGGCAATTGCGACAAAGTTCATAAATCGCCTCGCATTGATAGTCAGACTGCCTTTTCGGAGTTTTCTGATTTTCTTCTACACAACATGTAAATGCATTGGATGACAGCGTGTATGAGTGAACGATGTAGGATGCTGGTACGGTACAGGAATATGCAGTATGTGCACGTTGCTAGTTTGCACTAATGGAAATGTCTTCTAGTACGTTATTAATTTAACGTTTACGGTACTTTATCAATTTAAGGGTGATGTCTTCTAGTACGTTAATTTATTTAACGTTATTAATTTAATAGAAATGTCTTTAATGTCTTCTTACGTTATTAATTTATTGGTAATGTCTTCTAATACGTTATTAATTTAATAGAAATGTCTTTATTGTCTTCTAGTACGTTATTAATTTAATAGAAATGTCTTTAATGTCTTCTAGTACGTTATTAATTTAATAGAAATGTCTTTAATGTCTTCTAGTACGTTATTAATTTTTGTCTTTAATAGTACGTTATTAATTTAATAGAAACTTTAATGGTACGTTATTAATATAATGCCAAAGTTTTCTAATGCGATATTAATTTAATGGTAATTTCCAGTAAGTTATTAATTTAATGTTATTGCCTTCTAGCATGTTATTAATTTAATGGTAATGTCTTCTAGTACTTCTCTGTACGTTGCTAGGGTACACTAATAGTAATGTATTCTAGTATGTTATTAAATTAATGGTAATGTCTTATTGGTGATGTCTTTTAGTATGTCATTAATATAATGGTAATGTCTTAATGGTGATGTCTTCTAGTACTTCTATGTACGTTGCAAGCTTTCACTAATGGTAAGGTAATGTCTTCCTCTACATCATCGGTTCTTCATAGCCTGCATACCAATTAAACGAAAAATAATCATTTTCTAAATGAAAATTTGGTTTGTCCAATCACAAATTAATAAATTAAACATATATATATTATTTAATTAATTTCCAAAGAAAATCGTCTGTTTCAATAACTTCCAGTAGCATTTTATAATTTAATTCTTTATAAAAAACTATCAAAGCATCAATTTTTTATACTTAGAGTTATAGTAAAAGAATAAGTTTTTGATACATATACTTTATCCATTCCATGAGTTTAGAATCCAGATAAAACCAAAAACATCGAATCTTCAACGGACACTACAAGATATCTTGTCTACTTCTAAAAGCTCCGTTCCCAAATTCCCTCGCGTTTTGTTCCTTGATTTAAGTCTTTCAGCAATCTAACTTTTATTGGTTGCTTCTAACCAATAGGGATTTCACACGTTATATGCTTTTTTTTTTATGAATCAACGGGGAAAAAAAAGGGGGAAATGAAGGAAGAAAGGAGAATGCTTCTCCTTTTTTTCCCTAACATTTTTCCCTTAGACTCTTTGAATAAAACATAAAAACATATAATGATTCAAGAATTTTTTTGTCCTTTCATTTTGACTTCAGGGTTTCTCTTTTACATTTAAATTATGTTTATCAACGTCGCTACTAAGGGTTTTTTTCCTCGTTTTTTTATTGTTATCATGTTAATGTGGGAAATTTAATCAAAAATTGGATTTATCTTTTCAATTACATCTTGTTATAATTTTTTCTTCTCTTTTTGTAAACGGAGGTAGTCTCGCTTTTGGCAGTCAAATGTATACTAAACAGTGTTTAATGTATTTTATCGTATAACAGGAACTTAAAGACGGAACTTGTCTTGGAAGAAAAAAAAAAATTCCCTTTTTTTTTTTCTGAACATCCCTTTGTCTTCTTATTCTCCATGCCGTTTTTTTTTGAGATTGTATTAAAAAAAAAGAAAAAAATTTAGCTGCCTAAATTTCAATTTCCTGAATGAATATATTATATTTTAATTTCTGTAGATATATAATTTTCCGTTCAAATTAAAAGAGTTTTAGGAAGTGTATTGAACATTTAGTGAACAACATTTAGGTATTTAAAAGAGAAAATTGTGTTTATAATTAATTGTATTTGTGAAATAGTTTGCAAATATTACTTCATCACACTGCACCACATCACTGTGCTTAGAACTGAATTGTCCTTTTACAGTTTGGGAATGAGGTAGGTGAGAAGTCTGATTGGGCTCTGATACTCTACGGTCATAGGAGATCTGGGCCTAAACTTTAAAATGAATTCCGAACCACTCACAAACCATCCATGCCATCGCCAGGTTTAAAACCTGAAGCATGTGGTTTCAAAGGCCTGATAGAGCACTAGCCAATTGGCCATCAAACCGCTACTGTCATTTCAGAGTTTTCTCGGTTTTTTACGTGTACAACACGCAATTGCTTTTGTTGGTTGTGTGTAGGAGTGAAAATTGTAGGATGAAGGTACATTATAGGAACATGCAGCTTGTGTACTGTGTACGTTGTTAGGGTGCACTAATGGTAATGCTATTTCTATGTAATGATAAGACAATGTATTTTCTCATCATCGATTTTTCGTGGCATACATGCCAATAAACAAAATATAATCATTTTTAAATAAAATTTATGTTTGTCCAATTACAAATTAATAAATTAAATATATATTATTTAAATAATTTCCAAAGAAAATTGTCTGTTTCAATTACATCTAACAGCATTTTTATAATTAAATTCTTTATAAAAAAACTATCAAAGCTTCAATTTTTTATACTTAAAGTTATAGTAAGTTTTTTATATATACTTTATCTATTCCATGAGTTTAGAACCCAGATAAGACCAAAAAACATTGAATCTTGAACGGACACTACAAGATATCTTGTCTACTTTCTAAAAGCTCCGCTCCCAAATTCCCTCGTGTTTTGTTCCTTGATTTAAGTCTTTCAGCAATCTAACTTTTATTGGTTGCTTCTAACCAATAGGGATTTCGCACGTTATGTGCTTTTTTGTGAATCAGCAGGGGAAAAAAGGGGGGAAATGAAGGAAGAAAAGATAATGCTTGTTCTTTTTTACCCTAAATTTTTTCCCTTGAACACTTTGAATAAAACATAAAAACTTAATGATTCCAGAATTTTTTTTGTCCTTTCATTTTGTCTTCAGTGTTTCTCTTTTAGATTTAAATTATGTTTATCAACGTCGCTACTAAGGGTTTTTTTTTTCTCGGTTTTTTTTATTATCATGTTAATGTGTGAAATTTAATCATGAAATTGGATTTATCTTTTCAATTACATCTTGTTATAAATTTTTTCTCCCTTTTGTAAACGGATGTAGTCTCGCTTTTGGCAGTCAAATGTATACTATCCAGTGTTTACTGTATTTTATCGTATAACAGGAACTTAAAGACGGAACTTGACTTGGGAAAAAAAAAATCTTCACTTTTTTTTTTTCCGAACATCGCTTTGTCTTCTTATTCTGAATGCTTTTTTTTTTTGATATTGTAAAAAAAAAAAAAAAGGAAAAAATTGCATGCCTAAATTTCAATTTCCTGAATGGATATTATATTTTTAATTTCACTAAATGAAAATTTTCATTTCAAATTAATATTGTTTAAAGAAGTTTATTGAATATTTATTAGAGAAATTGACATTTAGAAATAGTCGTTAGAAGTGAAAATGTCATTATAATTAATGTTATATATTAGTGAAATGGTTTCCGTATAATATTACACCACACCGTATCACTATGTCTAGAGTCGAGTTGCCCCTTTACAATATTTTGTTTGCCCTTTATATATATATATATTTAGATTGATAGATAGATAGATTGAAGAGAGAAAAAAGACAGATAGACAGATAAATACCATGTGCATCTGCTAATCCACAGCAATTACGCAGACCCTTTTGTTTCAATACCATGAGCTAGTTTCCCAGCTAGCTTCTCCTTTATCAAACCCCAATGTATTGTCCACCAGAATTCTCCAGCCTACTATAGAAGCTTTTAAATAGTAGAAATTTTAATATTTATATATATATACAGAGTATGCTGTGTATGCATATGGGCATCCACAGTAATTACGAAGACCCTTTTATTTCAGTATAGCTAGTTACTCAATGGGCTATCCAGTCCATTGCATGAAAAAACTGTTAAATAGTTGAAAATTAATATTTAATGTTAAATTTATCATTATAGGATTTCTACTATCTAACTTTAGGAAACATAGTGGAAAGAGATTCTGTGGTTAATAGCAAAAATACACAGAAAAACAGAGACCATATGCATCTATGCAACCACGGTAATTACTCAGACCCTTTTATTTTAATATCACGAGCTATTTTCCCAACTAGTTTCTCCTTTATCAAAAGGCATTTTGCTATCCACCAAATCGTTACAGCCCACTATTTGATAATGGGTGTTAAATAGCTGAAATTTGAAAATTTATAATAAATTTATCATTATGGGCTTTAAATGTGTTATTCTGCTTGGAGCATAATACAGAACTTTTATATAGCCTCTTTATCGCAACTATATTCTATTTCATCAACAGCAACTATTTTATAAACTATGATCAAAACCATGAGCTGAAATCTCAGTACATAGGCCAAAAGAAACACAGATTTCCCACCACATTTTGCAACAAAAGGTATCTGAAAGTTATCATTAACTATTAGCATATCATTTTATGGTCCAAATCCGCTATGCATTATTTGTGTTCTGGAAACATATCTCGTCCCGATGCCTCCCTGTATTACTAAATCCACCTACCCAGAATAAATTTCATCGTTTCTTCTCAACGTGAATTCTAAATGGCCTCATGAATACCACCATAGCAATTCCTCACAGAAAATGATGTTCATTTTCACTTGCTTTAGGAAAATTTGCTGTGCACGAATATCCACCGCGCGTATATTTTCCTTCAAGTAATCTTGGAAATTTTGTACTACAATTTTCCTCTGGTAGGAAAGTTTTTAGGGTAGTAAATTAGACTTTGTTTATTCAGTTATAAGGTTTTTTATACAGTGCATTCCAGTTCATTCCATTTTGACTAACGGGGTGTTTTAGAGAGATTTAGTGAAAATATAAAAATAAAATCATTTGAAGCATTAAAAGCCATCTAATTATTTTAATAAATACTTCAAAAGTATTATAGCCCCAAAATAAATCACCAAACTACTGGCAGTCCTAAACACTGTTACTTATCCACTTGTAACGAAGAAAAAAAAAAAACTTTTTGGCGATGATCTCGGAGCATTTTAATAAAGAGTGATCTAATAATAAGAAAATTAGAACAAGTTAAGATTAAAATCCTTTGAATCTTTCAAAACCCTTTATTTTAATATATACTTCCTTAGTATTAAGGCCCCATAATGAATCCCCAAGTTGATAACAATCCTAAACACTAGGATCGCAACAAAGGATCGCTTTGTCACGACAAAAAAAACTATTGGCGATCATTTTGGCTCCATTCAATAACGAGTGATATTATAACATAGGATTTAGAGAAAAAAGGTAAAAATAAAATCATTTGATTCTTTCAAAACCATTTAATTAATGAAATAAATACTTTCTTATTATTATGGCCCCAAAATAAGTCGCCAAACTGCTGTTGCATGTCAACTGCAATTTGCATGTCATATGAGAAAAAAACTGGAGAACTCCCTTCAAGATGGCTGTCAATGTGAAATGCATAAACATGTTGTACAAAGCAGTAACTGCAATGTACTTGGTCAAACCTGAGCCTCTACCTGTACGCTATCTATACACCTTATCACTAATCCACAAGTCGCGTATTCATATAATTTAACGAAACCGATTCAAATATGACCTAAGTTTCATGTCGTAACCAGATCTCAATTACTCACCATGAATTAAACCAAGCTCTCAACAAGGATTCAATAAAAACTTTTAAAATTTTAAAACTTTTAAAACCCTCAACCATCACTCATCCCCCTAACTAATGCAAAAACTTATTTCAATCCTTTAGCCCAATCATTTTCTTAAAGAGGCCTCTTAAGAACAGAACCGAATCCCCGGACACAAAAGCAAGCCTAAAAAGCCAAACGGAGAGCGAAAAACAACAGCCAGATTTAAAGGGCCATTATTTTAATGGTTAATGATCGCGGAACTTAAACGAAGAGTAATCGCGAACCTAGTTGGGAAGTAGGGGGTGACTTAACGACTTTCACCAGATACTCCAAACGATCTTCCCCAAGAAAAGATCTCGGAGCAGCTCATCAGGCCCCCTGCCTGATGATCAAGGCCCCTCTTTCAGGAAACAAAAAGGTTCTGGTAGTACCAGGACGGTGGAACTTATAGCAGGGGAGTGACGAACCATGGGATGGATCCTCCGAATGACGATGATGGGGACTTGCCTAATGGAGGATGGTCCAAACAGCTAGCAAATGATGTCGTTTGATGTTGTTTTGGGGGGATTTCGAATGAGCATTAGCTCTTTCTGTAACAACGTTGATAGTCGATGACGCTAAGCCTGCTGGACTTAATGCACTTATAGTCTTAGAAGAAAAAATAACAGGAGATCTACAAAAAAAAGAACTTTGCAGATGTTTTATTTCTTTGGAAATGTATGTCAAATTTATATTATTCTCAAGCATAATTTACTACAGAATGTTTAATAAACTTATTTTTTTTTACTAATAGTAGTTGAAAATTTTTTTTTATAATAAGTGCTTTTACTTATGTAACACAATACTGGATTTAAAATAATTTCATAATACCGTAGATATTAGTTTTTATTTGCTGTTTTAAATTGTTTTCATAATTTTTGTTTGTTAAATGTGTTAATTAAATACTAAATTAAGACTTGATGATCGAAAGAGAACGAAAATGCATTTAGTAAATTATCTTGACATGGCTCATGTGAGTATACGAATAAATTTTCTGCATTGTTTGCACATATTTCTCATTTGTTTATTGTTGTTTTTAATCTAAGGAAAATCTTCATGAAATTGTTTTCAAATTCAATAAAATTCTTCTTGAAAATTAAGTAAAAAGTAGCAAGATTTGGTTTGGCTTGTCGCTCTACGGGCATTTCGTGCACACTTAGGACTTATTAGACCCGGACCTACAGTTTAACATTGATTCCGAACCACTCACAAATATCCATAGCACAATCCGGTTTCGAACCTGAAGCATGTGGTATCAACATTCAAAGCGCTAGCCAATTTCCAATTAGGCCGCCTATTGTATAATTGCCTTAATTTACATATCATATGAGAGAAAAACCGGTAAACTCCTTTTAGGATATGTGTCAGCGCGAAATGCATAAACATGTTGAGTAAAGCAGTGACTGCAATAAACGCCGCTAGCGGTTTCAAACCTGAGTCTCTGCCCTCTCGCTAACTGTGCACTTTACAACTGTTACACTATTTGTATATTCATACAATTTAACGATACCGATTCACATACGACTTAAGTTTCATATCGTAACTAGATCTCAATTACACACCATGAACTAAATCAACCTCTCCACAAGGATTCATTTAAAACTTTCAAAATCACTCCCCCATCAACCATAACTCATCCACCTAACTAATGCAAAAACTTTATTTTCATCCTTTGGTCAATCATTTTCTTAAAGAGGCCTCTTAAGAACAAAACCGAATCCCCGGACACAAAGGCAAGCCTAAAAGCCAAACGGAATATCCAGAAAGCGAAAAATCAACAGCCTGATTTAAAGGGCCGTTATTTTAATGGTTAATGATCGCGGAACTTAAACGAAGAGTAATCGCGAATCTAGTTGGAAGTAGGGGGTGACTTAACGACTTTCAGCAGACACTCCAAACGATCTTCCTCCAGAAAAGATCTCGGAGGAGCTCATCAGGACCCCCTGCCTGATGATGAAGGCCCCTCTTTCAGGAAACAAAAAGGTTCTGGTAGTACCAGGACGGTGGCACTTATAACAGGGAGTGACGAACCATGGGATGGACCCTCCGAATGACGATGAGGGGACTTGCCTAATGGAGGATGGTCCAAACAGCTAGCAAATGATGTCGTTTGATGTTGTTTTGGGGGATTTCGAATGAGCATTAGCTCTTTCTGTAACAACGCTAAGAGTCGATGACACTAAGCCTGCTGGACTTAATACACTTATAGCATGAGAGGGGAAAATAACAGGAGATTTAGAGAAACAGATCTTTGTAGCTGTTTTTTTTCTATAGAAATATTACCAAATTTATATTATTTGCGCATATAATTTACTACAGCATGGTTAATAAACTCCTTTGTTTTCTATTAATACTGGAAGAACATTTGTATGTAATAAGTACGTGTATCAAAGTACTGGATTTAAAATAATTTCATTGCACTGATATTATTTTTTTAATTTGTTGTTTCAAATATGATTTCAAGATTTTTGTCTTCTAAATGTGTTAATTAAACGTTACCACTAATCCACGAGTTGGTATTTTATATAATTTAACAACGCCGATTAACATCATGACATAAATTTCATGATGGTTAAGATGATAGATAGATATACAGATAATTAAGATAGATAGATAATTAGGATAGATACAATGAACACGCCATGGCACTACCGATGAGGTTAGGAGCTTCCTTCATAAAGTACGTTTAGGGATAACTGCCGTGCATTTTCATGTCATATGAGAGAAAAAAACCAGAAAATTCAATTCAGGATGCCTGTCAGTGCAGAATGCATAAATATGCTGTGCAAAACAGTGAGTGCAATGAACTCCGGCAAATCTGAGTCTCTACCTCTACGCTAGTGTCGCCCGTTATCCTCTTCCATGAGTCTGGCTTTCATATAATTTAATGATGACGTTTCACATATTACCTAAATTTCATGTCGTAACCAGATCTCAATTACACACCATGAACTAAACCAACCTCTCAACAAGAATTAATTTAAAACTTTTCGAATCACCCCTGTGCCATCACTCATCCCCCTAACTAATGCAAAAACTTATTTCAATCCTTTAGCCCAATCATTTTCTTAAAGAGGCCTCTTAAGAACAGAACCGAATCCCCGGACACAAAAGCAAGCCTAAAAGCCAAACGGAGAGCGAAAAACAACAGCCAGATTTAAAGGGCCATTATTTTAATGGTTAATGATCGCGGAACTTAAACGAAGAGTAATCGCGAACCTAGTTGGGAAGTAGGGGTGACTTAACGACTTTCACCAGATACTCCAAACGATCTTCCCCAAGAAAAGATCTCGGAGCAGCTCATCAGGACCCCCTGCCTGATGATCAAGGCCCCTCTTTCAGGAAACAAAAAAGGTTCTGGTAGTACCAGGATGGTGCCACTTATAGCAGGGAATGACGAACCATGGGATGGACCCTACGAATGAGGATGATGGGGACTTGCCTAATGGAGGACTGTCCAAACAGCTAGCAAATGATGTCGTTTGATGTTGTTTTGGGGGATTTGAATGAGCATTGCTCTTTCTGTAACAACGCTGATAGTCGATGACACTAAGCCTGCTGGACTTAATACACTTAGAGGGAAAAATAACAGGAGATTTACAGAAACAGATCTTTGTAGCTCGTTTTTATTCTTTGGAAATATACTGTATATCAAATTTATATGATTTGCGCACTTTTACTACAGTATGGTAATAAACTCCTTTTATTTCTAATAATAGTGGAAGAAAATTTTTATATAATAAGTGTATGTATCAAAGTACTGATTTAAAATATTTTTATAATACTGTGGATATTATTTTTAGTTTGCCTTTTTAATTTTGGTTTTATAATTTTTGTGTTTTTAATGTGTGAATTGAACATTGTATTAAGGCATTATGATAAATGAATGAAAGTACATTTAGTGAATTATCTTACGTAGATCATGTGGGCATAAGAATAAATTTTCTGCGGAGTTTGAACCCATTTCTCATTCTTTTATTGTTATTTTTAATCTAAAGAAATTCTACATGAAATTATCTTTTCAAATACAATAAAATTCTCCTTTAAAATTAAGTAAAGGATAGTAAGAAGACTTTTTTTTTCTTGCTAATAATTTATTAGAGGCCTGATAACTTAGTGACTAGCGCTCAGTGACTTTGATTTTGGGTTCGATACTCGGTGGGGATATGGATGGATTTTAGCGGTCCAGAATCCACTTTAAATAGTAGGTCTCTATCCAATATGATTATAGAATATTAGGAGCAGGGCTAATCAACTCTACCTCTAAAAAAGTCTGCCGTCTTGAAATCTGCCAATCCTGCCTTATCCAACCATGAGGTGTTGGGCAACTTAAAGAAGAAGAATTAATTATTTCTAAAATCTGTTTAAAACCACAATCGTTTTCCACACCCTGGGGTCAAATTAAAATTTTCTTTGTATTAGCTTCATATTATAGTTACTGTTATACTTCAATGCATTTTGGTATTACATAACTTTAGCTTAATTTCACATTTTTAACTTGATGAGTATAGATCAGTATTTTCGAGCAATAATCATGTTTATAATTCATTGCTGTGACAACCTTTCATATTGTCATACGACATATGAATAGAGATTTATTCATGAATTAGAGTAACTATCCAACGTTGTTAGGGCGAAAATTAGTCGTCAATTTACCTGATTGTGAATAAAGTCAAGAATACAAAATTTAGGTTATTCTCCATTTCTCATGTTGTGATGGATATTGGCATTTTAATGTTAGAGATAGATTACATCATGTTGTTTTTGTTTCAGATTCCTGATATGTTATTAGACCAAATCTATGTCTATAAACCTCTAAAAGTGCTAGAATAGAAAAGGTTCAGAAGAAACCTCTTCCAATGTAAAATTCCTTTCAACCTCTTCCAATTCATCTCTTGTCAAATATTCGTTGAACAAGAACTGTTACAGGGATTCATTTTTGAGTTTTGGTTCACAGTAACTAACCTGAACTATTTCTTATTGCTGCGATAAGTAAGAACTATGTTGTAAAATTTTAATATTTATCCCTAATCTGCAATATTTTTTGTCATACTGATCCACTTATAATACTGATCAATTAATCATACTGATGTCATACTGATCAATTATTCATACTGATGTCATATTAATCAACTAATCAAATTGATGTCACACTGATCAATTATCTAATGATTCATCTCTAAATGATTGATTCGTTAAGCAATAAAAGTTACCTAGGTTCATTTTGCTGTGTAGTCCATTAAATCTAACCTGAACTATTTCTGTTTGCAGTGATAAATAAGAACTATATTGTAAAGATTTTAATACTTAACCCTAATCTCCAACATTCTTTGCCATATTGATCAACTGATCTTACTGATGCCATACTGATTAACTGATTTGATTCATCTCTGATCAAATATTTGTTGGCAAGGAATGTGAATGAAAGATGCTATGCTCAATTTGCTATGTAGTCCACATGAAATACTTATAACTTCAAACAAGAAATAACTATATTGTAAAAACATTAATACTTACCGCCAATCTGCAATATTCTTTGTCATACTGATCAGCTACTGATGTCATACTGATGTCATATTGTTTTTACTAATCAACTAATCATACTATTTTATACTAATCAACTAGCCATACTATTGTTTTACTAATCAACTAACCATACTATTGTTTTTAATCAACTAACATACTAATCAACTATTCATACTGATGTCATTATGATCAACTGATATTACAATCATACTGGTTTGATTTATATCTAGTCAAATATTCATTGAGCAAGAAATATTACCTGGATTTAATTTGCAATTGGATAGTCCATAGAATCTAACCTGAACTATGTCTTGTTTGAAGTGGTAAGTAAGAACTATATTGTAAAAACTTTAATTCTTATCCCTAATCTGCAACATTCTCAGTCATTCAATTAATCATTTGATGTCATACTGATCAATTAATCATATTGATGTCACTACATATTGATCATATAATCATATTGAATTCTTTCTGATCAACTAATCATACTTGTCAAATGATGTTACAATTATACTTATTTGATTCATCTCTAGTAAAATATTCGTTGTGCAAAAAATGTTACCTGGGTTCACCTGGGTTCTTTGGATCTAACCTGGACTATTTTTGTTTGCATTGACGAGTAAGAACTATATTGTAAAAACTTTATTAGTTATTCTACTCTCCAACATTCTTTGTCTTGGAGAAGAAGATGGAAATAGAGATACAGTGACTGTTAAAACTGTACCTTTCTCACAGTTAAATTTGTGCAGAGTCCCTTACGAAGTGCGAAGAAAATCTGCAGACGACACCGTCGTCAAGGAGGGCATCTTTCAAACAGGTGTTAAGGGGACCCTCATTTCTACGGAATCGAAGAGGAGGCTAAACTTCCATAAATTTGTCTTTATTAAAAGAGGGCGACATGTCCGCTTTGTTCCGTGCCCTCCCTTAATAGCCCCTTTTGCCCATTTGCCGCTTCCTGCAGGAGTGAGGGGTGGAGGGGAGATGAAAAATCGTCTGCTCGTAATGAACGCTCTCCCGGAAAATGAAGTGAAAAGGTTAGAGGAGAAATCTCCCAAGTTTTGGAAAAGCGAGTTCTAATTGTGATTGAGTTTTCCAGGAGGATTGTTTGGGTTCTGGAGGAGACATTCGATCCTGGGGAATGGATCTGTGACTGATATGGGGCCTTTGAGTGCGAATTGCTGAGAAGTACTCGATTTGGCGGGAAGTATTGAAAGATTCGACATCAGTTTAAGGAAGTTAGAGTAGGAAGGGAGTTTCGCGTTTATTAGTTTTCTGTTTTGAATTTTAGTACCTTTAAAATTGTGGTTTGTTATTTCTTTACCATTTTTTACTTATTGATACATTAAAGAATAGTGTTGGCATTAGATGTATTTTGCACCGACGCCCAAATAATTAGGTTCAAAAACATTAAATTTAATGATATCACAAGTTATTCCTTTAACGATTGTGATCAAACAATCGATCTCATTTCCAATGGTAATCAACTAGATAAATAAAACCAACTTTCATTCGACTGCAGTTCTCCTCTCAACTAACCATTATACTTTTCAGACAATACTTTTCTTTCTGGCGCCATATTGATATTTCAGTTCAGGTAGCGGTATTAGCGCAATCTTATTTCTCCATGTTTTTATTTCAATTCTTAACGCTCGATGTCAAAGGAAAGTTTACATATCTTACATTTAGAACAATGTAATTTTAAAAGGACAACTTAATGAAAATGATTAAGTAAAAAAAGAATTAACTTAACATTTGTAGCACAATAATAATGCGCGTCTCGAGAGAAGAAAAAAAGGAGGAGTAATTGATTGCTTCTGAAATTTGTAATAGGTAGGATTTTAAACTTAAATTTTGTTTTCATATTTTTACCACAATATACACTTATATATTTTTCAACTCCTGAGCTAGGGCTCATCCTAATTTTACACTTTATTTATACACATTAAATACTCTCTTATGTTTTCTTTCTTAAAGTTAATTATTTTGTTTTACTAATTCTGCAAAAGGAGATAGGGGGAACCTGTCCCCAGGCACTCAAAAATACACAACCTTTGCCTTTGTCCGATAAAAACTTTAATAGGCTATGTCATAAATGCAAATTTTCTTCTTCTTCATTGGTGCTACAGCCCCATGGTGGGAAAACGCCGTGCGCCTACTGGCAGATTTGGAGACAAAGATGTTTTCTTTTTACGGGATAATTTCGTCACCCTAAGCTCTACAGTCATATAAGACCGAAACCTACAGCTAAAGTGAATTCCGAACCACTACAAGCATCTCTAGCATCTCCGAACTCTAACCGAGCGCTAGTTATTCTGCCATCAGGCCTCAACTAAAGTTCTACCCTTATTTAAAAAATGTTTTAAATAAATAATAATAAATAATAATTTAATAAAATAAAAATCTGAAAAAATATTTTTTTTTTGAAAATTCTATGAAATATTTTTTAACAAACTTGGAAAACCAAAATTATGTATGATTTCTTTATTACACTTTTTTTCCCAGAATGCTGAATTCATTCAAAAGAATATATACAGTATGCATATTACGGATTCCAGGTTTCCCACAGTAGTGAATTTTGAGGAATGCTATATTAAACCCCTAAGAACAAAAAGGAGGGAGATTTTCCATCTTATATAACTTAATAGAAGTCAAATAATATTTGTCTTACAGGAAAATAACAGAAATATACAAAAACTTTAAAACTTCCGACAACAGTGAAAAGTGTTACTGAAGCACATTCCACCAACCACCATTTTGAATATCATCATCATCACCATCAATTGACGACAGCCCAAGTGGATCAAGGCTTACCTTTGAAGAGATTTCCATGCATCCCTCTGGTTGACAAGGGTCCTCCAATTCTTAACCCTCAGTACAACAAATTCTTTTTAAACTGCATTTATCCATTGCAACTTGGATCGTCCTCTTCATTTTTGTCCCTGTGGCTTTGCCAAAACAAGTCTTTTTTACAGAGTTTAAATCATTCCTTCCAAATACGTTAGCAACCCAGTTTAATCTACTGATATTAATAAATTTTATAATAATATAGCATTTATAAATTACTGCGTTGTACCGTCTTTACCAATAGTCACTTATTCTAACATCTCCAAGAATAGCCCTTAAAATCATCCGCTCAAATATATCCAAATGGGCCTCATTTTGAATATACTAATTACAAAAAATTGGAGAAACTTATCCTAATTTATTTCTCTGAAGAATTCCGCTGTGTATTAATTGAATAGAATAATAACAAACTAATAATAATTCGCTAATAATAGAATAATGGTATTCTGCTTATTTCTAATCTATTATATAAAATTCATATAAATTACTCGCATTATTTTTTGTTACAAACTAGTTCATTATTAAATCGCAAGATACAATACCTTTTCCAAAAAGTAAATCTGCTAAAAGACATAATTAGAATATTCCTCCAATAATTAATTCGAGAGAAAAAAAAATTTGATTTTGTTTCTTTGTCGTAAAATTATTAAAAAACTAAACGATGATTAAAAACTTTTTTTGGGATGATTATACTTCTGAAATTATAAAAGCTCTTTAAATTTTTGTTCATTTAATTAATTAGAATTTTTTTTTTAATATTTTTCATTTAGCTTAAGTATAATTCAGAATAGAAAATGCTTAAAAGAATTTTATAATTAATTCGCGCAATCAGGAAATTTAAAGATAAAACTAATTATAATAACAATTCCTTAATAAAGTAGAACTACTTTAAAAATTTCGATATATTGTAATGAATGAATACTATAATAATGAATTACTACAATGAGTATTAATAATTTTTGTAATGAATAATTTTTACTATAATTATTTTAATGCAAATGAAATATATTTGTATAATTATCGGCTTTTCCACATATTTTACGCGGAAGATTTTCAGGACTATTCTTGGACTCTCTTAGTACTCTGTTTGAAAAATGATTGTTGGAGAAGACGGTACAACGCAGAAATTTATAAATGCTCTAAAGACCCAGATATTATAAAATTTATTAAGATCAATAGATTAAACTGTTCTGCTCATGTATTAAGAATGAATGATTTAAACCCTGTAAAAGGCTCGTTTTGGCAAAGCTACAGGGATAAAGAGGAAGAGGACGACCCAAGTTGCGATGGATAGACGCAGTTGAAAAGATTTTTGCTGTACTAAAGGTTAAGAATTGGAGGACCATTGTCACCCAGAGGAATGCATGGGAATCTCTTCAAAGGAAAGGCTTGGCCCACTCTGGGCTGTTGATGTTGATGAGATATTTTACGATAGAAAATACAAAATAGCGAAAAAAATTTTTTGATGTCAAGTCCACATTAAATGCGTAATATTATGTATACTTATCCTAATCAATCTTTAATGAAAATATGATTTGAGGATGTCGAGTAATTTTTTCTCTTTTAAGATGAAATCTAAAACCATTTATTAATTTATTCAAATCAATTCGAGATGCTCACAAAAATTACTACAGTTCTTGCATTCTATTAAACAAAGACTGCAATGCATACCACCAGCTGGATGTTAAATTACATAAATAAGAAATTATGTTATCTAGGTTTGATGGTATTTGCTATAACTAATGAATCCGTGCTTAGTGAAATTCATTCATAAATTTAATTTAAAATTTCTAAAATAATTTTTTTATAAATAAATGCATATTAATTTGACCTTATTTGAAGTCTAATTAAATCACATATTGTTTTAGTAGTAACTTAACCTTTCTGTAACTCTTCTTACAGAATGTGAATATTAAATTTGAATTTCCAAAATTAACGATATATAAATTTATGTAAAAATCACAAATTTTATCAATGAATAATTAAATTCATAACACGAGAAAAAAATAAAACATTTATTAAAAAGGCAGACAAAAATTGTCATATTGAAAGTACAAATATGTTTCTTTACTTTAAAATCATCAGCATAAAACTAGAATAGTTTTTAGAAATTTACAGAAGGGAAAATAAAACCCAAAGTCCAAGAAGGAGTTGTACTAGATAAAAGACATCTGTGAGACGTGTTTGCACTGCTGGAGTGCATCGTACTGCATATGCAGCAAAAATTCGAGCTTCTGCTGGCACCAGATTGATACAGTGAACTATAAATAGACTGCATGCGGTCTGAGTCTGATGTCCTGTAGTGTTCAGTCCACTTAAACCAAATCTCCGTCAACTGCCACTTCAATGTTGTCAAGTTGGAGCTCATTGGAGGACGAAGTGGAGATCTGTTGTATCCTCACATAGAAGCCTTTTTCTGTCTTGATGCCTGGTAAGAACTGGAGTCAATATATCTGCATCATAGACACACTGGACTTATACCAGGAGTTATGGTGCGGGAAGCAGTTTTTAATTAAACAAGAGCCCTCCCATCGTTATCACCTTGATAAAAATTTGTAGGGCAGGCAGGTGACTGATAACTTAATCAGAGCTTCCATATTTTGACTTCTTTGCACTTCCATTTTTTATCGTTTTCCGAAAGAATAACTTTTGTCAAACTGCTTTCGTCACTGCAGCTGTCACACAAAATGATTTACGGAGTGTCCACATGTTGTTTTGACATGCGAGCTCATTGAATGCTTCTCTCACAGAACATGTATGTTCCCATAGATCATATGTTCCCATAGATCATATATTCCCATAGAGCAGGTATTCTCCCAGAGAGCATGCATGTTCCCATAGATTATGTATTATCCCGTAGATTACGCATTCCCATATTCTCCCATAGAGATGTATTAACATACAGCATATATTCTACCAGAGGGCAAGTATGTTTCTATAGATCATGTATTCTCACAGAGCATGTATTCTCCCATAAATCATGTATTCCAACAGTACATGTATTCTCCCATAATTCATGTATTCCCATAGATCATGTATTCTACCAGAGGGCAAGTATATTTCTATAGGTCATGCATTCTCACAGAGCAAGTATTCTCCCATAAATCATGTATTCCCACAGTGTATGTATTCTTTCATAATTCATGTATCCCCATAGATCATGTCTGTGTCCCATACATCATGTATTCTCCCACATAGCATGTATGTTCCACAGATCGTGCATTCCCATAAATCGTGTATTCTCATAGAGCAGGTATTCTCCTGTGAGCATGCATGTTCCCATAGATTATGTATTATCCCGTAGATTACGCATTCCCATATTCTCCCATAGAGATGTATTCCCATACAGCATATATTCTACCAGAGGGCAAGTATGTTTCTATAGATCATGTATTCTCACAGAGCATGTATTCTCCCATAAATCATGTATTCCCACAGTGCATGTATTCTCCCATAATTCATGTATTCCCATAGATCATGTATTCTACCAGATGGTAAGTATATTTCTATAGGTCATGCATTCTCACAGAGCAAGTATTCTCCCATAAATCATGTATTCCCACAGTGCATGTATTCTTCCATAATTCATGTATCCTCATAGATCATGTCTGTGTCCCATAGATCATGTATTCATATTGATCATGTATTCTCCCACATAGCATGTATGTTCCCACAGATCGTGCATTCCCATAAATCGTGTATTCCCATAGAGCATGTACTCTCCCATAGACCATGATTCTCCCATAGAGCATATATGTTTTCATAGATCATGTATGTTTCCATAGATCGTGTATTCCCATAGATCATATATGTCCAGCGTCATCCTCAGCGATTATGAACCATTAATAATTTTACTGATCAAGTTCAGTTGGCATAGAACTCCATCCCACAAAAGGACATGATTGCATTCCCAATCATGGATATCGAACAGCATACAGCTGTTATTTTGTGTACCACCATTTCGCATTTAAAATGGCATTATATGTACGTACATACTTTAACCCCTTGACCCTGAAACTCTAATTAAATAACTATGTTACGAAATTGCTTAATTGCATTCACTTAATTACTTCCCTAAATTGCTAATTGCTTAAAAATTGCATTCTTTCTTCTTGGTTTGGGGATTTTATGTTACACCAATGTATTACCAGGATGTTTTCTTAATTTACATTTTAATTATTTTTATCATAACCTGAAAATCTGATTATCTGCTCCAAGTAATATTTTATAAATCTTTTCTTTTTATCAAACTAACATTGTAGCACTAAAAATTATTCTTATATTAACCACTTAATTACAGAACTTTAATTTCAACTCTAAGAAAAGATTATACAGTTCTTAAATATCTTGAGCTAAATATGCATATATATATTTCGCGGTAGAGATTATGCAGATATAAAATTTTTATCTTACACAAATTTTATCTGCAAATCTGATTACAACCAAAGTAATATGATTATGTTTAATTTACCAGCTAATCCTTAATATTAATTATAGGGTGTATAAATTAGAAAAGTTTCAGCTGGATAATTATTTAATTAGGATGATTAATAATTTGCAGCAATTTAACAAATTCTATATACTACCAAAATTTTAATTAAAAAATTAAAAATTCTGATACTGTATAGAATTTGATATATTTGAATAAATCTGATACTCTTAAGATCTAAAATATTTGTTTTATTTATTCTTAAATATTTAATATTAGCACTTTGAAAGGTATTTAATGGAAAATTTTAGTATTCATTTAATTCTTAAATACATTTAGTTAAAGGAAAGTATTTAGTTTTTGTTTTACTACTGAAACTGATATTTTGTTAATATAATGTAACATTAGAAAAATGTTTCTTTATAATTCAAATATACAGTGAATTAGTTAAATTTTATGTTTCCTTTTTGTATATGTTTTATCGTTAAAAAAGAAAGTAAGATAAAGTCGTTACCTGATTGTAAATAAATTTTTTCATACAAGTTTTTAATGCTACATCATGAAAAAGTTTATAATTTGGAGCTCATTAAAATAGCTGGGGTTCCAGGGCCTCACAACTAAGTATTCGATTGGTGTGTAAAAGAGGAGAAATATCAGTTCTAGTTTGATTCCGTGTATTCACTTTTATTGCACTTTTATCTCCATACTGGTTTGCACACAATATTGAGCAATATGCCAC
Source organism: Caerostris extrusa (assembly GCA_021605095.1). Taxonomy (NCBI): domain Eukaryota; kingdom Metazoa; phylum Arthropoda; class Arachnida; order Araneae; family Araneidae; genus Caerostris; species Caerostris extrusa. The sequence continues at coordinate 35,008 of BPLR01019336.1, forward strand.
CAATTGAGAAAAGGGTTAAATTCGCTTAAAGAAAACACAGTGGTCAAATGAAAGGATTACTAGCATTTAAATCAGAGCGATGCCATCTTGCGAAGCTGTTGGTGGTAATCCTTTAATCCCAGTGAAAAACAGCATCAAAAAGGCAGTAGTCGGTGTCTCTCTCAGCATCTCATTTGTTATTAGCAACGGTTAGATGTGCAACTAAAAACCAGTGACCACAAGAATCATTGACTGTCAAAAAATTAACGACCCCATAGTTACATGATCACAATTAGTGACCACAAGATAATTGATTGTCGAAAAATAACCTGAGTTCCCTGAGCCAATATGGCGATTACATAATATTCAGCCAATTTGCAGTGAGGATTGAATTGTTTGCCCTGCAATACTATCACTTGCTGAAACATAATTTTTCAGTTGTGAATCTTGCTTCAATCACCAGTGAAAAATGTTTAGATACGTCCAGTAGATTATTTCTTTGACCCGTTCTTCGACTCAACCACTATTATGCTCTGGGATGCCATTTCCTTTGATTTGCTACAATTACTTATGGTCCTCCATGATGGTGGTAGCATGATTACTGGTCATGTTACCACTAATTATTAATGTTCCTCCATGATTACTGGTGGTCATTCATCGTTACAGACTTATGGTATACCAATGCCTTTAACACTATTCTCACATCAAATTATTTCAACAAATTGTCTTCAAGTAAATAGATTCTCTGGCCTTCTAGATCTCCCCAACAGTGCCATCTGTTTTATATCTGATGAGGAGACATATGTTCGAGTGTTCGAGGATTTCACGGTTTTTACTCATCAACGTTAAAAATTTTGGCAAAATATCTTGAAAGGAGTATTAAACAAATCTACAAATCCATTCCCAGTCAGATGGTAAAGTATAAGAGCCAGACACAGGTCAGTGCTTTATCAGTCACTTTGTTGTATCTAGCTGTATCTTTTAAAAATAAATGTTCAATTGCTCTGAAGTATTATTATTTTTACCTCTTGTTTGTATCTTTTCTTGTTTGTATAAAAGGTTCTTTTGAAAGAAATTATGTACAAATTAATTTTAGTATAACAAAAATTATTTTTAGGTAAAAAAAACAAATGTAACGAAACAATTAAAACCTCATAATTATGACTGAATATATACATTTCAGCTTTCCTCCAAGCAAAAAGAATCTACTTTTCCTAAATTCTACAAGCATTTAAATTATATTCTATGTATTCAGAAAATAAAACCATCGTCCGCTGTTCCTCATTTTGAAACCTTTCAAAAGCACAATGATTGCTGTAGAGATCCGAGAGCAGAAATGTAAAGAATCAGTTAAGCCCAAAGGAATGAGATGGTAGGATTGAAAACAGACTGAAGTCGATCGGACACCACATCAATCTCATCTGTCTTGTGACTAAGTTACCAGAGTTCCCGTCTCTTCTGTAAACATCCGTGACAGAAGCAAGATGGATGACTTCTGCCATTTGCTTGCATTTTGCATGTCTGGGGAAACCGTATTACGAGTGTTATCACCATTTTCATTTTTTTTTCGACACAGAATCTGCTGCAGTGTTTACGTGAATTGGTGTAGCACAAAAATTTTGGTGCCAATCTTCTATATATAAAGTCGTCTACTTTCTTTAGTAATAAATATATATATATATCTGGCGTTCGGTACCACAGGAACCGGGTTGAAATCCCGGCTTTGCCATGGGTGTTTGTAGTGGTTCTTCCATTTTTAATCAGTGCAGTGGTCCCGGTCCTAATAGGATCGTAGCGAATAACAATGCGGGGGGCATTGTTATTCGGCGTAATCTTCCATCAAGTTAAACGGTCTCCCTGGGTAATTCAAAGTGAGTAACAAGTGCAGCCGTTATGGCGAAGATCACGGTCTATTTGACAGCTGCATTAGAAGATATATATTTATAACTATTTAAAAATGTATTGTAATATATATATATTATAATACATTTTTAAATAATCGTCTGCTGTCCTTTAATCTAATATTTCTTGGGAATTTACACTTGTTAAACTATTTCCCATTTAAACGTAACAAATAATATAAAAAAAAATTTAAAGTCAATTCCTACTTTTTTTCACTCTATTGCAGAAAGTCCTTTATAAATAATTTTCATTCATTTTTGTAAGTTTATCCGGCGCCATCTATTGGTAGATATATGCAACTTGAATCTTAAAAAAAACTAAAATTATTCAATTAAATTTAATTACTGAATTAATATTTGAAAAAACTGTATTAACATCAGTGTCATCCACTACAAGTTAAAAAAATGTATTTGAACTAGAGTGGATGAATAAAAAGTATTTTATGAAAGATTGGAAAATTTGAACAAGATATATATATAGGAAGAGTGTGAGCTAATAGAAGGAATTGAAAAATCGAACCTTGAGAACAGTTTCTTTGTAGGGCATGTAAAAACAAACACATATAAACTAGATTGGGAAGGAGTTTGAATTACTATCCAGTTTATTTCATGCAGCGTTGTTTGCCTTAACAACCCAACATGTAGCTATTGAGTCAGAAGAACTGTTGTCGTACACAGAAACTAAGGGAAGTGTTCTAAAGTTCTATAGTTGGGAACTATAAAGACTTTTGTCCAAGCAGGAGATGAAGAGACCTGTAGTTCAATTTACCTTATTTATTAAAAAAATCAAGTAAACTATTTCTTGATAGTTAAAATACTTTTAGTAATCAAAAGAAAATTCATAAACAAATAATGTTTTTAGTATTTGCTATAAACTTAGATAATTAACCAATTATTAATAATAAGAAGGAATGTTTTCTCTTACTATCAAAACTCTGCTATTTAATTGATCTGCATTTAACACAAGTGCTTTTATATATTGCTTAATTTTATAATTTGTGCGTATCAAATTCTATCCTTTTGATGGTATAGTACTGGCAATTTTAAGATGGTAAATTTAATGATTTTACTAATGCGAACATTTTTTGTAGCGAATAAGGCTTTATGTATTTTAATAATGGAAATAGGTAAAATGTTTATTATTAAAAAAACTCAAAAAGATGATGTAATAAGATTTTTGAATAAAGTATGTTTAAAGTCAATACACAGGCAATGAAAAGTTCAAGGTCACAAGGCCCATCAATAATTAGCTATAAGTATTTGGAAACATAATATGTCACCTATGGATGATTATATACATCAAATTTATTAGGAGGGTAAAAATTCATAATGAGGCCCGATGATCGAGTGAGATGATTCTCTGGTCTCGGTGTCACAGATTTTGGGTTCGAGTCTAAGCGATGCCATGCATGTTTGTAAAGATTCGGGATCCACATTATACCGTAGGCCCGGGCTAATATGACTACTACTACTACACCACACCACATCACTGTCTAGAGCTGAGTTGCCCCTATACAATTTGGGAATGATATGGTGGAAAAATCTGACTGGGCTCTGTGACGCACTTACAGTAATATGAGACTGGAACCTACGGCTTAAAGGGGATTCGAACCACTATAAACATCCATGGCCTCACCGGAACTCGAACCCGAAACCTGTGGCATCGATCGCCGGAGCGCTAGAGGGTTACTACCGCTTACCGATATTTTAAAAGAAGTTATTGAACAATAACTTTTTCAATATTCAGAAAAAAAGCATGCTATAAATCAAATACTAGGAGAAAATTCTTTTATAAGTAGTCATATCTGCTTTTTTACTTTCCGTAATTAGTGGAATATCTGGATACAGACAAGTTTAAAAGGCATTCGAAGAATAAAAATAAAACAGCATTCACGATAAATGATTTGTAAAAGTAGAAGGTCGTTATAAAGTTTGAATACTGAACATTTCAGTTTATGTGAAAGTAAACTGCAGGTAAGGTTTTTTTTTTGGATTACCAACAAACAAAACAATCCTCTCATCAACGACAGGTGCAAAATTTAACTGCCAACACAGTTTTCCACTCACCTTGTAAAAAGAGAACACGAAGCTAAACAAAAGACCGAACTCTCAACGAAACCCAAAAGTTTACTTTTCCACTTGTTAAACCATTTCCCATTTAAACGTAAAAATCGAAACTTTGGAACAGTTTCTTTGTAGGGCATGTAGAAATAAACCCACAATAAACTGGATTGGGAAGTAGTTTGAATTACTTCCAGTTTATTTCATTCGACGTTGTTTACCTTAACAACCTACATGTGGTTATTGAGTCAGAACTGTTGTCGTATACAGAAAATAAGGGAAGTGTTCTAAAATTCTAGATTTGGGGAACTATAAAGATATCAGTCCAAGTAGGAAATGAAAAGAGATTGTAGTTAAATTTACCTTATTTTTAAAAAAAAAAATCAAATAAGCTATTTCGTGATATTTAAAATACTTTTATAGTAATATAAAAGAAAGTTTGTAAACAAACATTATTTTTTAGTATTTGCTATATACTTAGATAATTTACCAAATAATAATAGTAGTAAGGAATGTTTGCTCGTACTACTAAAAGTCTGCAATTCAATTAATCTGTATTTAATACAAGTGCTTTTTATATATTATAGGGCCTGGATGGCCGAGTGGCTAGCGCTCTGGCGCTCGGTACCACTGGTTTCGGTTCGAGTCCAGCCGGTGCCATGGATGTTTGTAGTGGTTCGAATCCACCTTAAACCGTAGGTCCCGGCCCCCTAATAGGATCGTAGAGCGTTGCGGGGGCATTGTTACTCCGTGGCTTATCTTCAAGTTACACGCGCCCCCTGGGTAATGCAAAGTGAGTAACGTCTGTGCAGCGCTTGCCTTAAGGCATCCAAGACCAAGATGTCTAAGTGTTTGCCAGCTGCATTAAAAAAATATTATTTAATCGAGCATATCAAATTGGATTCTTTTTGATGGTATAATTCTAGCAATTTTAAGATGGTAAATAAAATGAATTTTAAACGATTTTTTTTTTTTAACGGATTCGGCTTTATGTACTTTAATAAGGTAAATAGAATGTTTATTATTAAAAAAATACAAAGATGATGAGGAGGGAAATTGCGATTTTTTTTTTTATTGAAATAATGTATATTTGTAGCCAGTAAACAGGCAATGAAAAGTTCAAAGCCGCGAGACCCACCAATAATTAACAAATACACATTTAATACTAAAACAAATATTTTTGAAACCTAATTCGTCACCGATGCCTTATTATATAGGACAAGTTAATTAGGAGTAGTAAAGATTCATAAACTATTTATTCTATATAATATGCAAGGCAGTCCTCAATTAAGTCTATAATAAGACATTTTGTGTTGTGTGAATTTGGTAGCCTAACAAATCCTATATATGTTCCCATATATAATCCTAAATATGTGAAAGGTTGGAGTAATTTACTGGACAAGGAATAGTATTAAAAAATGGCAGCAGTCGAAATATATGTCAGCTTTATGGGCCTCTTAAAAACTCGTTGGGAAATGGTTCCAAAATAAAGTACCGTAAAAAATAATGCAAAATGACACAAGATGTCATCAAAAAATCAATGATTTGTTCAAAATTTCCACTATATTATTCACTCTATACTATCACATCAGGGATAATGCCTATTAACACCTTTACAAAAGCTGGTGAAACTGAACCCTTTGAAAACCTTTGAAGGTGATCGATCTCACAGGGATTTCATGATCATCTGATAACGGATTCCTTGTCGAAAAGACTTTATAACCCATAACAGAACAACATAATCTTCGTTTGTTTGCAGCTTTCTCAGCTACGATATCACTCCAAAAGGCACTGTCGAAGTCATGCAGAGTACATCTCAGAAAACCTAGTATGGTTGTGCAGAAGAAAGTGTCACTATGATTCTCATTGAAAATTTTGTTATTTGTATGCGGTATAAAGCAGTGGGCAGAATCTCGTAACAATCGGATTTACTAATGTTTTACTTTCTGACAATATTGTATATCTAAGCCCAACTTAGTCAAGCGTCGCGAGATGATATAAGTGGAATAAAAGATGCTTGGATCAGAGAAGAATAACAGATGGGCTGAAAAGTTCGTACGCTCACTCATAGATGGCGCTACTAGTATTAAATCCATATGATTTTTAGTCAGCCCTAACCTTCAAAAGACACGTGTATAAATTTGACCGCGTTTGCACTATTAGTATGTGAGTTGTAGCATTTTTAGTGTTCATCACATGCAGTCAACTCGGCTGACTGTCGATTGGACTCCGGTGTGAAATGGTGGAGCCATGTTTCATCCATTGTCACATATCGACGCAAAAATTCGGGTTTATTACGATTGAACAGCTCCAAACACTGCTTAGAATCATCAATTCATTGTTGTTTTTGGGTCGATTGTGAGCTCGCGCGGCACCCACTATGAACAGAGCTTTCGCATATCCAAATATTCATTCACGATATGTCCAACACGTTCCTTTGCTATCTTTAGGGTCTCAGCTATCTCAATCAACTCCACTTTACGGTTATCAGAAATTATTTTGTGGATTTTTTTTGATGTTTTCGTCGGTAACAGCCTCTTTGGGGCGTCCACTGCGTGCATCGTCCTCGGTGCTCATTTCGCCTCGTTTAAATTTAGCAAACCACTTCTCTACGGTTGATTTTTCTGGTCCAAAGTCCGAATAATGTTTATCAAGCCAAGCCTTGGCTTCAATAGTATTTTTTTTTTCGCCAAAAGGCAATGCTTTATTAACACACGGAATTTCCTTTTTATCCATTTTTTCAAACTAACAAAAATTGCTTCACTTAAAATGCTATAACTCACATACTAATAGTGCAACAGCTATCAAATTTATACACATGTCTTTTGAAGGTTATGGCTAACTAAAAGTCATGTGGATTTCATACTAGTAGCGTCATCTATGTGTCAGCCTATGAACCTTTCAGCCTGCTTGTTAAGTTGGATGGAGGGCAATGATGCCATTGGTGCAGATCAGGCCCGAAGCCCATTCATTAGGTTTTGTCTGGCATTCAGGCACCATATCCTACAAAAGGCATCGACGAGTTTCTTAATGCAACTAGTGCTGCCAATTCCTTTACACGGCATTGTCTGTACGGTGCAGAATTATTGCTTAACATAACAAGCGAATTTCACCCATCTCGATCATGCAATCACCTATGTAGTTACACAATTGTTTGAATTTTCTTTGACAACAATGTTGTACGGCATTATTGGTTGTGTTTAAAGTTTATTTCAGTCTCATCATCAAGGAAAGAATAACAACCTAAACTGCATCATATAAGATGCGACTGTTTACCAGCTATTCAGTGGATATAAAGGTAAACGCCGGTTTAAAGGGAAAAATGAACAATTCGATTTGTTAAAGCCCGATCACACGGGCGTTACCTTAAGAACACTGTCGTCTCCCCTCAAATAATGAGTTCATCGTTGTGCTTACATACAATTTTTAATCATTATAACTGAATTGTATTTAGCATTCTATCCGCTATGAGGGCAGCTCCATTTATAACGACACGAATATAACTTATTATACATTATACATTATACATTATGCATTACATTAAATTATACATTACACATTATACATTATACTTTATTACATTATACATTATTATTACATTATACATTATACATTACATTATACATTATTACATTATACATTATACATTATTACATTATACATTATACATTATACATTATTATTACATTATACATTATAACTACACGTATTAGTAATCAATAAGGTATTAGTTAGATATATGAGGCGCAAAGCAATTTTGAAAGAAACAAAAATTAGTAGTTATTGTTTAATGTTCTTCCTTAAAATTTTTTTTTTTTATATATTTTAATTTAAAAATTTTTATTATCATTAAAACTTCTCCTCGAAATTATATTTCTGCCCTATTATATCGCGGCCTGGTGGCCAATTGGCTAGCGCTCTGGCCTTTGGTACCACAGGCTTCAGGTTTGAATCATGTGGCATGGATGTTTGTTCATAGTTCGGAATTAACGTTAAACTGTAGGTCCCGGTCCAATTAGCCTGAAGTTTGCACAAAATGAACGCAGAGCGGCAAACTTAACCAAACGTTTTACATCGTCCTATATGTATCCATCTGATTGATTTAAGAAAGTTTGTTTAAAATTTTGCAGAACGGAGACTTGAAATCCTGTCTTTTTTTTTACTGTTGATGAAGGATGACCGAAATTCACGTCCTTTACAGCGATGCCAACCATTGCATAATATAGTAACCACTAAACATATTGCAAATTATAATAAATTAAAAAAACTTAACAAATTACAATTAGTTACAAAAAATATGCAGAAATTCAGTCTATATATTTTTCACCTCAAACCGTCTTCAATATGTAAATATTAACGCAAGTTCCTAAATGTGAAATAAAAATAATAGGATATATATATATATTATTTAAATTCATGTCGTCATACTTTCATTGATTATTCCATTAAAAGGCAGGACTGCAAAATAATTATTTCATTTATTAATCCTAAAATAATTTAATGCAAATATTATCCTATTTGAAAAATTAATTTAATTTCAGCGTTAAGAATAATTAAATACATTAGATGAAAGGTAGCTAAACTAAAGTAAATACTCTTAAATAATAGAAAATTCAAATCAAATAGTGAACTATTAAATATTCCTTCAACTTCATTTTTCCTAAAGGTAAAAGTCCCGTAAAAAAAAAATGCATAATTATATCTGTATAATAAGAAATCATCCGCTGTTCAAATTTTTGCAAAAATACAAAGAAAACCTCGCAGTTGCATAAATTTCATGTTCTCGGCGAAGAATTAAGTGGCAAGGTTTTTGATTTCTTTACTTTATTTGCTATCGAGTTTTAACTTAAACCGAATAAATTAACTCCTTAGGGGGATAATACTCATCATTTAAGTGCCCAGCGTTTTATTCTTCTTTTCGAAAACAGGAAAAAAAAGGAATTCCGGGTTTTAGAGATTCGCCGGAGGTTGTAAGAACAACGAATGAAGAAGAATTACTTTCGGACTTTTCTTAATTACTTCAACTCGGAAAATTCCAGTGTTAAGAGATTTGATTTTGGAATCCTTCACATATAAAAAAACCCCAATACTTCTGAGTTTGATGATGTATGGCTCTGTGAACATTTTCAATAGTTTATTTAAACCAAATCTTATCGAAACTTGCAATATAAACTTATTTTTTATTAAAAAAGGATTACATTTAAATACGTAGTACGAAAATTATTTTTTAAGGGGTGATATGCTGATTTAGGTTGTTTTTATTATCATAAAGATTCAATGATAGCGTAAGAAATATAATTTAACATAAAATCTTAATTTTTAAGTTATGTTTCTTTTTATGAAAGTTTATTTAATTTTTAGAAATAATTGTTTACAAAAACTAGTAGTCAATTATAACTAAGCAAATTTGCAAATTAAAATTAAATAACTGTTTGCATGTATTTCATAGAAAATATCGTTCCCGACTCGTGGTTCACTGACAACGTGCACCTCTGATGAGCATTAGATATGAGGTTCAATCCGCTGGCTACTTTGTTGTAGACACTGTTTCAAAAGGAGACTCTATGGCGTTCGGGTTTTCAGAACCTTGCCTCGTTAGTAGCCCTTTTCTGGTTTTCTTCCTATACCATATGGAAATACTAGGTAGTGCCAAATTAAAATCCACGATGAAGGCACTGACTTTCTTATTAGCGATACGGACCAGAAATCAGACTTCTACCTACAGGTATTCCATCACACGCCCCCTTCCCCACACACACACATTTCCTTCCTTCAATGAGAACCCACGTGTTCATGGACTTGCTCTAGATTTTGCTGTCGACCAACTGGATAAGAACAATAATAGAAAATATCGTTATTTTAATTTTAATTCAAGAAGCTTTCTGTATAAATCTATGTAAACATCATCGTGTATATATGCGAAAAATATAAAGGTACTAATTATTAAAATTTTACTACATCTGAAGCTATCATTTTTTTATCTAAATAATTGTTGCTTCAAGCGAAACTAACTGATAATTATTCTTTACTTTATCTTCTTTTTTTTTGAATACTACCCTCCGCAGGCACTAAAAGATTTTTTAAGCTGATTGCTAAAAAAATCAGCTAAAGCAGCAATCAGCTATCAGAAAAATCAATCATAAGCAAATCTATGAAACAAACAGCAAGATTACACCATTTCCTCACATCACAGACATTTATTCTATAAAAAAATTATTTATATCAAAATCAAATTTTCCTTCTTTGAACATGTGGGCAGTTTGATGTTTTAGTATATTTTATTTTTATGCTTGTTTTTTAAAACAAAATTGCAAATCAGCATGAAGTTATTTCTATCAAGCTAAAACTGTCATGGAACTGCTTTCTTCTTCTAGATCAGGGGTCTCCAAACTACGGCCCGCGGGTCAAATCTGGCCCGCCAGTGGCATCAATCGGGCCCTCGACCGAAAATAGCTTATTGTTGCTGTAATAAGTTGGATAAAAAAAACACAGAATGTTAATAATTCGGTTTTATTGATTTGCTAGGTAAAAAGCTTAATGGCAAGCATAATAAGCAGGAAATTTAACTTAAGTATAGCAACTAACAATTAATTGAAATGAATCCCACTAACATTATAAACGAGTGAACATCGGCGGAGTGCGTATTCGTTGACTAGTATAGAAATTATAGATAATGGCAGAAAAATTAAAACAGTTTTTGGCCCTTGGTACTTACTGGTGTAAACAGTATGGCCCTAAGGCTGGAAAGTTTGGAGACCCCTGTTCTAGATCATTTAACCTTCATTACTTCATGTAACAGCCTATATTTTGCAAAATGGAATTTTTTTAAATAATTTATAAGCGATATTAAATTATATAAATCATAACGAAACATCACGAAAAATTAGAAATTTTACATATATAGAAAAGAAAATGCAAAGCAGCTCTGGTTGCCATACAGCTGCCGTTGATAAGAGGATTGCTTTGTTTGTTGATAATCCAAAAAAAAAAAAAAAGCAACAACCTTACTTGCAGTTTACTTTCACATAAATTGAAATGTTCAGTATTCAAACTTTATAACGACCATCTATTTTTACAAATAATTGATCGTGAAAGATGTTTTATTTCATTCATTTTATTCTTCGTATGCCTTATAACAGGTGGGCTGGAAGGTTCATAGGCTGGCACATAGATGTCGCTACTAGTATTAAATCCCATATGATTTTTAGTTAGCCATAACCTTCAAAAAGACACGTGTATAAATTTGACAGTGGTTGCACTATTAGTATGTGAGTTATAGCCTTTTTAGTGAAGCAACTTTTGTTAGTTTGAAAAAAAAATTGGATAAAAAGGAATTTCGTGTGTTAATAAAGCATTGCTTTTTGCGAAAAAAATACTATTGAAGCCAAGGCTTGGCTTGATAAACATTATTTGGACTTTGCACCAGAAAAATCAACCATACAGAAGTGGTTTGCTAAATTTAAATCTAGGCGAAATGAGCACCGAGGACTACGCACGGTGGACGCCCCCGAAGAGGCTATTACCGACGAGAACATCAAAAAAGTGCACAAATTTCAAAAAATAACTTCTGATAACCGTAAAGTGAAGTGGATTGAGATAGCTGAGACCCTAAAGATATGAAAGGAACGTGTTGGACATATCGTGAATGAATATTTGGATGTGCGAAAGCTCTGTTCAAAGTGCGTACCGCGGAAGCTCACAATCGACCTAAAACAACAACGAATTGATGATTCTAAGCAGTGTTTGGAGCTGTTCAATCGTAATAAACCCGAATTTTTGCGTCGATATGTGACAATGGAGGAAGCATGGCTCCAGCATTTCTCACCGGAGTCCAATCGACAGTCAGCCGAATGGACTGCACGTGATGAACACTGAAAATACTATAACTTCACTAAAAATGCTATAACTCACATACTAATAGTGCAACAGCTGTCAAATGTATACACATGTCTTTTGAAGGTTAGGGCTAACTAAAACTCCTATGGAAAAATATACTAGTGGAGCCATCTATGTGTTAGCCTATGAACTTTTTCAGCCCACATGTTAAGCATGCCTGTATTCTAAAATGCCACTAATTACAGAAAAAAACCAGATATAACTACGTATAAAAGATATTTCTTCTAGTACATATGATTTCTATGTTATATCATGATTTTGAATATTGTAAATTTATAGTTTGGTAACTTTTTTAAAGTATTGATTAACAGTAGTAACTCTATCAAATTTGTTTCAACCATCAGGTGATTATTTTAATTTAAACCCGCAAATGAATATTTAAATTAAAAGGTGAAAGAAGTGGAAAGAAAACATTTTTGAAATTGTAATTGTTTTTAATAAATTTATGTCCTTCTTTTTTTTTTAAAGCAGGAAAGAATTTAGTTCAAAATTTTAATTTCATATTAATAACCTAAGGGTTTCATTGCTTATGTGTCAGGGTAGTATGAAAGTTCTACCTGTATTTCAGACTGAAATTAAACATACAATTTTAGCCGAGAATCAACATTAAATAACTATGTTATTTTAGTCATCAACATAGTCTCAATTCTTTACAATTATTTGTTTCCATCAGAGTTTCTATGCCTTTTTTTAAATAAAATCCATTTGATTTTGTCTTGCAAACGAATCTAGTTTCATTTAATTTCTCTTGTACCTCTTTCAACCTATGTCTGGAGAGATCTATGTAGATATATTCACGTCATATCTATGTAGATATATTCACGTCATATCTATGTAGATATATTCACGTCATATCTATGTAGATATCTATCTAGATATCTGTCTGGATATATTTATCTATATATCTGGTCTTAAATATCTTTCAACCTCTGTCTATTTCTCTCTTCAACCTATGTACTGAGGAACAAATTCTACTATTTTCTAAAAATATGAATTTCTGTTGCATCTAGGTAGGTAGAATAAGTTGGGTGAAACCCAATTTACCAGCCAAAATCTTCTTGAGACACTTAGTCACTGTTGCAGTGAAGAGTTTACCGTATCATGTTGCAATATCACTCCTTTGGGGTTAATCAACGAAGGCCACTTATCTTGCAAATTGCTTTTAAGCACCTTAGCCATCTCGTAAATGTTTGCGGTTATTGTTTGACCGTCACCGAACGACTCTTAATGAGAAGTTCCTTACATATTTCCCCTACACTAAAATGATTCTTCCATGGATGCAGATCTTATTGGATGATCCTTGAATGACGGCTAAGCCACTGTTTTTTTATTTATTATTTTTTTTTTGTTATTAAGGAGGATTCACTGATCCTTAAAATAAAATTGCATAGAACAGTCTTTAAAATACTGATATGATCAATTGATTGTGCAGACTGCTTTTTCTGCGTTTGTGGATCTTGAATGATGGCTAAGCCACTGTCTTTTTATTTTTTCTTTTTATTTTCCACTGTTTTTATTAATATAGAGGATCCACTGATTTATCATAGTTCTGTTTTATTATATCTTATAGTTATCCTTAAAATAAAAATGTAAAATATACTGGTATGGTTGTCTCTAAAATACGATATGATCAATTGGTTGTGCAGATCGTTTTTTTTTTTTCCGCTTTTGCACCCAGGTGACGACTACGTCACTGTCTTTTCGTTCTTTGATTACTATATACTCTATAGTAATCAAAGAACGAAAACTGATTTACTGCACATCCGTATTATCATATCTTACAATATCATTAAAATAAAAATGTACATAACAATATTTAAAATGCAGATATGATCGATTGGTTGATCGGCGCAGATTGTCTTTTTGGCGCTTTTATTGTTATAGAGTATCCACAGATTTATCACAAATACTTAGGAGTTGAACTCTTGTTATCATATCTTATAATTATCTTTAATGAAAAATGGGTAGAACAGCCTTTACAAAAAGTAATACAATGGATTGATTATATTTAAAAGGAATTCTGTATCATACTTTAAATATCACCAATTTTGAAAATAATTTCACTCAAATTTTGACAAATAGTTAAGAATTTCAAAGTTTTCTTTCATTATGTAGGAAGTAGTTATCAACTTTGGTTTTTCATAAGAAAGTTCGTAACATTGCTTGCTGATCTGTTACAATATTTTTTTTTGTATATATCTTGTATATGCCTAAGTGTAAATTAATCTCATAAATGAGAAGAAATAAATTTAAAAAAAATTATATTTTTTAAACCAGATGAATATATATGATTTTTAGCTTCATTGAAAAATATCCCATTCTTACATAAAGAAACAATAAATTTCATTTAAACGAATTTTTTCAAATAACAAAACGACATTAAAAGCAATATTAGAAAGTAGCATTAAAAGAAATAATATTCTACTTTGCTCTTAATTTATTTATGCAATCTAAAATTTTATTCAGTTCCCCGGCTAGTTGAAATAAAAATTTTGTGAAAATATTTAGTTTATTGCTTAATCTCAAAGCAGTCTTTTTCTAAGAAACCAAGCATACTTGAAAATTCGTGTAATTGAAAATCGTGGTACTTTTTACATTTTTCTCAAGCAGCATTTACGAATGCAAAATAAATGTATCTTTCCTTAACATTAGGAGAAACTATTAATATTAACTCCTCTAGAGGAAAAATATGCCTTTTATAGTAACAAGTTTTCCCTAATTAAATTCCCTTTTCTGAAGAATGGTTAGAAATTATTCCTATGCCAGGAGCATTGATGCAAAACGGTTTTTGCCATAACAAACACGCATTTATTATTGGGGTTTAGTATGAAACATTTATATATTAATAATAAAAAGGAAAAGTTTAATGTATAATCTTTCATGTATGAAATTTTAATAAAAGGTTTATAAAATAAGATTATGTAAAAGTGTTTTTAGGCTTTTTCAAATTGCAGGAAAAATAAATGAGATAGTTTAAGTTACAAAAAAAAAATAAATTATTACACAAAAACAAAAATAATTTTTTTATTCATTTAGTAGATGTGCATTATAAAATAATTTTTTTAGTATTTCTGTAATAAAAAACTCATTTTAACAGATAGTGTAAAAATAATTATGAGTAATTTAATTTATATTTTTGCATAATAACTAATGTCACGACTAACAACTAATAATGACTAATGTAACTAATGACATAAAAATGCAAGTTGATAAATCCAAGAAAAAAATAATTTATCCTTACAAACAAATTGCTTTTAAATTTATTATTATTATACAAGAACTTACTAATAATGTTATTTTTTAACAAATTTAAAAGTATTTTTTTAATTTGCTTTAAAAAGATATTTATTTTTTCATTTTAAGAGAAATTTCTTTTAAATTAATTATTTTTATTCAAAATCATGCCAGCATCATATTTTAATATGATAATGCGTCTATATCTACAAATACACTGACATAATCTTATGTTAGTATTATACATTATCATTTAATTTAGTATGCTTGAATTCAAAATAAACATTATTTGTATATGTAAATAATGTTTATTAACAATCAGTGATTGTGAAAAATTAAAAGAAATTATTAATATTTTGATCAGTGAACAGGGATCTGTCCAAACAGCAGTGATTCCAGTGCGGCTAAGAGGCATCATGTTAACACAGAAAAACAGTGTGCATCCATTTACAAAAACATTACAAGTGCACAAGTTCGAAACATTTACAATTTGCATATGAATTTTAGTATCAGTAAAATATATTCCACTCTTTCATACAGAAAAAATAATTTCATTTTAAACAAGTTTCTTTCAAACATCAAAATGACATAAAAGCAATATTAGACAGTACCATAAAAAGAAATAACATACATCTTAGCTCTAATATTATTTATGCAATTTAAAATTTTATTCAGTTCCCTGTTTAGTTGAAATAAATTTTGTGAAAATATTTAGTTTATTGCTTAATCTGAATGCAGTCTTTTTCTAAGAAACTAAGCATACTTGAAAATTCGTGTAATTGAAAATCGTGGTACTCTTTTAAATTTTTTCTCTCAAGCAGCATTTACGAATGCAAAATAAATTTATCTTTCCTTAACATTAGGAGAAACTATTAATATTAACTCCTCTAGAGGGAAAATATGCCTTTTATAGTAGCAAGTTTTCACTAATTAAATTCCCTTTTCTGAAGAATGGTTAGAAATTATTCCTATGCCAAGAGCATTGATGCAAAACGGTTTTTGCCATAACAAACACGCATTTATTATTGGGGTTTAGTATGAAACATTCTATGTATTAATAATAAAAGGGAAAAGTTTAATATATAATCTTTAATATATGAAATTTTAATAAAAGGTTTATAAAATAAGGTTAGGTAAAAGTGCTTTTAGGCTTATTCAAATGCAGGAAAAAAAATGAATTAGATAGTTTAAGTTACAAAAAAAAATATTACATAAAACGAAAATATTTTTTTATTCATTTATAAAATGTGAAAAATAAAATAATTCTTTTCAGGATTTCTGTAATACAAAAACATTTTAAGAGATAGTGTAAAAATAATTATGAGTAATTTAATTTATATTTTGAATAATAACTATCTTGTCATAAAAATTCAAGTTAATAAATGGGAGCAAAAAAAAAAAAATTATCTTTACAAATAAATAAATTTTTTTAATTTATTTATTATTATAAAAAAAACATAATGTTATTTTTTAGAAAATTTAAAAGCATTTTTAATTTGCTTTAGAAACTTATTTAAAATTTTCATTTTAAGAGAAATTTCTTTTAAATGAATTATTTTTATTCAATATGATAGTAGCACCATATTAATATGCATCTATATAAAGAAATACACTGCGTAGTTTTATATTACTTATTATATATTAATATTTAATTTAGTGTGTTTGATATCAAAATAATCATTATTTGCATACGTAAGTAATATTTAATAACAATCAGTAAACAGTGATTGTTATTAACCATTAGAAAGAAGCTATTAATCAGTCCGATCAGTGAACAGTGATCAGTCCAAACAGCATTGATTTCAATTTGGCCAAGATCCATCGATGGTTATGCATATAAAAATAGGGTGCATTCATTTACAAAAACATTACATGCATGCATTCATTTACATATGAATTATATTATCAATAAAAAATATTCCATTCGTTTATGCAGAATAAATAAATTTCATTTAAACGAATTTTTTTCAAATACTAAAATAACATGAAAGCAATATTAGAAAGCACCCTTAAAAGAAATAACATTCAACTTAGGTCTTAATTTATTTATAATTTAAATGTTATTCAGTTCTTCTGTTTAGTTGAAATATAAATTTTGTGAAAATATTTAGTTTATTGCTTAATCTCAAAGCACTCTCTTTCTAAGAAATCAAGCATACTTGAAGAATTTGTGTAATTGAAATTCATGGTAGTTTTTAAAATTTTTCTCTCAAGCAGCATTTACGAATGTAAAATAAATTTATCTTTTCTCAACATTAGAAGAAACTATTAATATTAACTCCTCTAGGGGAAAATATGCCTTTTATAGTTGCAAGTTTTCCTAATTAAATTCCCTATTCTTGTGAATAGTCAGAAATTATCCCTATGCCAAGAGCATTGATGCAAAACGGGTTTTTGCCAAAAAAAAGCACGCATTTATTATTGGGGTTTAGTATGAAAATTTTTAGTATTAATAATAAAAAGGGAAAAAGATGATGTATCATCTTTAATGTATGCAATTTTAATAATATGCTTATAAAATAAGGTGAGAAAAAAATGTTTTTAGACTTATTCAAATTGGAGGGAAAAAATTTAAGGAGATGGTTTAAGTTACAAAAATAAATTATTACATAAAAATGAAAATATTTTTTTATCCATTTATTAGACGTGAATAATGAGATAATTTTTTGAGTATTTCTGTAACATAAACACTCGCTTTAAGAGATAATGTAAAAATAATTGAGTATTTTAATTTATATATTGGGCCTGTATGACCGAGTGGTTAGCGCTCTGGCACTTGGTACCACAGGTTTCGGGTTCAAGTTCCGGCGGTGCCATGGATGTTTATAGTGGTTCGGAATCCACTTTAAACCGTAGGTCCGGTCTAACATGCTCGTATCGTTACTCCCGCGTCGTTATCGTTTAGCATTGCGCGGGTATCGTTACTCCGCGTTCGCTGCTTATCTTCAAGCTACACGCACCTCCTGGGTAGTGCTAAGTGAGTAATGTCAGTGCAGCGCTTGCCTTAAGGCATCAAAGACAATTGTCCCCGTGTTTACCAGATGCATTTGAAAAAAATTAATTTATATTTTGCATAGTACCTATCTTGTACCTGTACTGTATACCTAAGTTTAAAATAGTCTTATAAATATCGAGAATAATTAAATTTTAAAAATAATTTTTATATTTTTAAAACCGGACGAATAGATATGAATTATAGTTTCATTAAAAAATATTCTATTCTTTCATACAAAACAAATAAATTTCATTTAAACGAATTTCTTTCAAATAACGACAATAAAAGCAATATTAGAAAGTATCATTAAAAGAAATAGGATACAACTTAGCTCTTAATTTATTTATGCAATTTAAAATTTTATTCAGTTCCCCCACTTAGTTGAAACATAAATTTTGTGAAAATATTTAGTTTATTGCTTAATCTCAATGCAGTCTTTTTCTAAGAAACCAAGCATACTTGAAAATTCGTGTAATTGAAAATCGTGGTGCTCTTTTACATTTTTCTCTCAAGCAGCATTTAAGAATGCAAAATAAATTTATCTTTCCTTAACATTAGAAGAAACTATTAATATTAACTCCTCTAGGGGAAAATATGCCTTTTATAGTAGCAAGTTTTCCCTAATTAAATTCCCTTTTCTGAAGAATGATATCCCTATACCAAGAGCATTGATGCAAAACGGTTTTGCCGCAAAAGCACGCATTTATTATTGGGGTTTTGTATGAAACATTTTTAGTATTAATAATAAAAAGGTAAAAAGATAATATTTAATCTTTAATGTATGAAATTTTAATAATATGCTTATGAAATAAGGTTAGAAGAAAGTGTTTTTAAACTTATTCAAATTGGTGGAAAAAATGAATGTAATAGTTTAAGCTACAAAAATATATTATTATACAAAAATGATAAAAAGCAATTTTTTTCAATTATTTGATGTGAATAATGAAATATTTTTTGATTATTTGTGTAATATAAAATTATTTTAGTGTAAAAATAATCATCAGCAATTTAATTAATTTTTGCATAATAATTATTTTGTATTTGAATGTGATAATACATCCAGAAATACTTTTTTTAAATTTCGAATACATTTTAAAAAAATATTTTTAATTTATTAAGATTAAAAAAGGACATATTGTTATTTTTTAGCAAACTTAAAAGCAATTTTTTTTTCAATTTGCCTTCAAAAATCATTTAAATTTTTATTTTAAAGGAAATATATTTTAAATGAATCCTTTTTATTCAATATAAAGCTAGCATCATATTTTAATTTGGTAATACGTCTACGTTGAAGTATATTGACGCAATAGTATACTACTTATTCTAGTGTTTTCGATATCAAAATAAACATTATTTGTATTTTATGTAAAATATTATTATGTGTGAATATTTATCTGCAATGAAATAAATTTACACGAAAACGAAAACAAGCTATTTTTATTCGTTTATTAGATGTTAAAAATAAAATAATTTTTTGAGGATTTCTATAATACAAAAAACTCGTTTTTGAGAGATTATGTAAAAAATAATTATGAATAATTTAATTTATATTTTGTGAAGTAACTATCTTGCACTTTTTCATAAAAATTCAAATTAATCCAGAAAAAAAAATGTTTTAATATTTTCAAATAAATTAAATTTTTTTAATTCATTAATAATATAAAAGTGCATAATTTTCTTTTTGAAAAACGTAAAAATAATTTTTTTTTCAATTTGCATTAAAAATACATTTAATTCTTTTATTTTTTAAATGATATTTTATTTAAATGAATCCTTTTTGTCAATATGATGCTAAACACAACATTTTAGTATGATAATACGTTTACGTAGAAATACATTGAAAGTAATAATATACTGCTTATTTTAGTGTGTTTGATATCAAAATAAACTTATTTGTATTTATGTATTGTTTAATAACAGTGTTTAATGTTAAATAATGTTTGTCTATTATGATATCAAAATAAATATTATTTGTATTTTATCTAAATAATGTTTAATAACAATGATTAATGTTAAATAATGTTTATATATAATCATAAGAAAATTAAATATTTAAATTTCTACATCGATTAAAATATTAGTAATACAATGTTATTTTTATTTTCACGTACAATAAATGATATTTAAGTAGGTTAAAAATTATTTAAAGTTTATTTGGTAAGCAATTATTGAAATTTCAAAAAATAAAAATAAAGTGTATCTATAAAAATATAAAAAAGAATTTTCAAGGCAAGAATAAAATGAAACGTTTATTATCGAAAGATTAACTTTTCCTTTCTGATCTTTATTTTATTTGATCAAGTTTTATTTATTTTCTATTAATAACAATTCAATATGTTGAAAAAACTAAAAAAAAAATAACTCTAAATGTACAAAAATAATGATGTTCATAGAGTGGGATTTAATAACAAAATACAATTAATAATAATTTACAGTTATTTCAGTACCATCATATATTCGTTTGCATAGTTTAAAACACAAAATTGAGATAGTAAGAAATTTAATTCTTCTTTATCAGAATTTATAATTGTTTTTAGGTTGTGGCAGGTTAATTATCATGAATAAATTTCCATTTATTTTTAGATAAAGAAAAAGTATTATTTATTTTTAATAACCCATAAAATTATTGTATTGTTAGTTTCTTTGGTCACTTTTTTCATGTCTTTGATCACATTTTCGTTTTCCTTGACCGCTTTTAACTGTTTTTAATGTTTTTTTTTATTTCTTTTACGATTTATTCTTATTGGTTTATTTAAATATTTTTCATGTGTTAATAATTATATAATTAAATAATTAAATAAAAAAATAATTAAAAATAATAAAAAAATAATAAAAAAAAAAAAAGTTTAAAATATCGTTTGGTCAAAAGCAATTTTATTTCAAAGTGAAAAGAGATTTTTCGAGAAAAGAAAATCGTTTGGAACTCTATAATTTTTTTTTTTTTTTTTTAAATTGTTGTTATAAGTTTTGCTCTTACATTAAATTCTAAATTTTATGGGATTATAATTCTAATAAAAATACTTTACTTGTAAATCAAATGTAAAATGAAATGATTTTTGAATATGGGTAATCAGTAATGGGTGTGTGGATTATTTGTTTTTGAATAATTAAATAATCCGTTTCAATTTTCATTTTATTATTCACATTTATTTATTTATAATTTTTAATAAAATAAGCTTCCAAACTACTTAATTCAAACATCGTTTGCAAAAGAATTCAAATGGAAAATAAGGACATAACTCCTTACGTTCTTGTACTCATTTGTGATTTATAATTCATATTTAATACTTTTTGTTTATGCTCTTTGATTTTTCGTTAATAAATGATTCATAAACACTTCAGTAATTTATATTAGGAGTAATTTTTAAAATTCTCTTGAAATTAAAATGGTAAATTTTGATTTTTTTTGTGATTGTTTTATTTTTATATCTTTGTTTAAACTGCTCTTTTTAAAAGACAAAAATGTATTATTTATTTCTAATTTATTTTACTTTTATGCAAATTTTCTCTTTTACGTAATTAAATTAAATGTTTTTTGTTGTTTCTATATTCTGCTTTTTGCTCAATTAGAAATGAATACAATAAAAGAATTGTAATTTACTTTAAAATAATATATGTTTAATGTCTTTCTTCAGAAATAAAATTAGGTTTTTACGTTATCAACTAATCTATAGTAATTTATTTGAAAATTAAATACTGATTTCATACGTTTATTTTATAGTGTTTTTGCTTATCATTTGGTTATTTTCTAATTCCTTGTTTTTTATAAATAATTTGCATTTTTTTCTGCATTAAAATTAGAATATTGAATTATCACCAGTTCAGAGAGTAATAAAAAATAAATTTGTTATAAAATTACTTATTATTATATTATTTATTATTTTATTAATAAATTTTTTATTTTAAGTATTATATCATGCTTAAATTATAAATTTTACGGTTTTCAGAAATACTTGCTTCATTTCTCTGTTATCGTTTAATTATTTTCTTTTAACACATTATTAAATATAGTCTGCATATTATTTTCGCTGTATTAAAATATTAGAAAGTCAAACTTCAGTTATAAACAGATTACAATTAGGGTTTTTAACGTCTTAAATTATGACTTATTGTATATTAAAAAATATATTGTTGTAGCATATGGCTTTATTGGAAATCAATCCATTTCAATAAGGATCACACAAAAAGAAGGTACAAGCAGAACAAAGGAATGGAATTTGTTTCTTTCCGATATTCACATGGTTTCCTTTCTTTGCAAGTGAATCTGCTGCTTCGTTACCTTTAATCTATCCAATGGTATCCACTGGAATTCAATTTGTTTGACTTTAATTCTTAAATATTTGATAACTTTTTTTTAAATTTGAGTTATTGTTGGGGTTTCAGTGTGGTGATTTAACAGCACAGCGTGTATGGCTGCTCTGGAATCTACGATTATTACCACTTAAGAGTAGTAATCAATGTGATTAAGGTCACAAAGCAGATTTTACTGGAATTTTTTCGCTAATTTTATTTAAATTAAATTTACTGAAGTAGAAAATTAAACATTTCCCTGAAACTGCGCAGCACCGAAAAAAAAAATCAGCTTGCAATGTCTTAGAACGATGACTATTATATCAAACTGTAATTGTCTGAAAAACATAAACTTTAGTATTAAAATTACAAACCAAGGATTTGAAATATTAATTTCTTGTCCATCTTTCGCCAACTTTAAAACTCTAGTCAGTACGAATCTTGAACTGCATTTCAATCACTAAGCGAACCAGGATTATGGTTTACTTGCGCAGTCAAAACCGTTCCATACCTTGTCAAATGAAAGACGCTTGCTAATTTCAGCAATCCATGTACTCGACCACAACACATAGAAAAATTGACTTACAATAAAGAAAATGTCTTATAACAATGATTATTATGTCAAAACCAAGATTTAAGTTTTTAATTTCTTGTCCAACCTTTGTCACCCTTTAAAACTCTAGTTCAGTACGAATCTTGAACTGCATTTTAATCACTAAACGAACCAGGGTTATGGCTACTTGCGCAGTCAAAACCTTAAACCTTATAACAAGAAAATGTCTCATAACAATGATTATTATGTCAAAACCAGAATTTAAATTTTTAATTTCTTGTCCAACCTTTGTCACCCTTTAGTTCAGTATGAATCTTGAACTGCATTTAATCACTAAACGAACCAGGGTTATGGCTACTTGCGCAGTCAAAACCTTAAACCTTATAGCAAGAAAATGTCTCATAACAATGATTATTATGTCAAAACCAGAATTTAAATTTTTTTTTAATTTCTTGTCCAACCTTTGTCACTCCTTAAAACTCTAGTTCAGTACGAATCTTGAACTGCATTTTAATCACTAAACGAACCAGGGTTATGGCTACTTGCGCAGTCAAAACCTTAAACCTTATAACAAGAAAATGTCTCATAACAATGATTATTATGTCAAAACCAGAATTTAAATTTTTAATTTCTTGTCACCCTTTGTCACCCTTTAAAACTCTAGTTCAGTACGAATCTTGAACTGCATTTCAATCACTAAGCGAACCAGGGTTATGGCTACTTACGCAGTCAAAACCTTATAACAAGAAAATGTCTTATAACAATGATTAATATATCAAATCCAAGAGTTAAATTTTTAATTTCTTGTCCAACCTTTGTCACCTTTTAAAATCTCTAGTCAGTACAAATCTAGAACTGAGTTTCAATCACTAAACGAATCAGGGTTATGGTTAGTTGCGCAGTCCAAACCCTCCCATACCTTGTCAGCTGAAAAGACGCTTGCTAATTCCAGCAATCCGTGTACTCTGGCGGAAAGGTTAATAGCTTCGACTGCGCGTCAATAATTAAGATTGGCTTATTTCGAATTCTTGTCTGTCCTCCTTCCCGATCGCCCGAAATTTAATCACCGGTGACTTCGTCCGAGGGGAGTGGCTTGAGGTTAGGCAGACGCTGGTTAGGAGTGACACTTAATCATTAACTTTAAAGTGAATCCGGACAGACTAAATATGGCCGTGTTAAACACAACGAATGATAATTGACACCAGAGAGAGTGTAGGGGTTTATTTAAAATGTCATGTAATTTGCAATTCATTTTGAGTTAATTGGTTTACTGACAAAGAAATTATGAGAAATGTAACCACTGATTACATTATTTATTGTTATATATCATAGAAAAGATGTAAAAGCAATGCATAAAATAAGAAAACTTGCATTTTTTTTCTTTGGGGGGCGGGATGGGGGATAAAACACTCCTGGTTGAAAAAAAAAAAATATAGAATTCTATTTAAAAGAGGGCAAACCTTAATATTTTCGATGTTTGTTCACAACTAAACCTACCTAACTCATTTTATTCGCTCCATTCAAATCAATAACTTAGTTTTAGTGTGTATGTGTCTTATTTCTGTACACATAAACAAACTATCAAAATGCGATATGTTTGAAGACAAAGTACTTTTAACAGACGATTTATTTGAGCTATCATATAGATATAAAATTGAATCCCTGAACTCAGTACAAACTTAAAGGAAAAGGCAGAAAATACAAATAAGTATCAAAAACATCTAACTAACTCCCTTCAGTGCAGTCCATGTTGGTCTATCTAAGTCTGCCTACTGAAGATTTCAGAAACAGGAGATGTCTTCATAATTAGATTCCGTATCACTAAAAACATCCATGAACACTGCCTGTTACTGGAACCGAATCATGTGGCAAAACGTTAGTCGCTCTGCCATACTCTGCCCATTTAAGGTTACACTATATATATATGTAGCATATATATATATATATATATATATATAAATTTAAACTGCGATAGATTTTTGAAAAAAAATTAAAAATGCATATTTTAATGCAAACTAATTTTAAAGATTATTATGGTGTGAAATTCATTATGAGTTTTTATACACAACAAATTTTAAAAATAGGTAAAAATGCTATAACGTGTTATAGCCTTTTCACATAGTTGTAAAGAGCCTCCTATTGACCCATTATTTGGTACGATGGAAAAGTTTACAAAAAACGTATCTCAAAGTAAACGTAAAGTTTAAGTATCTCAGTTATATATATATATATATATATATATATATATATATATATATATATATATATATATATATATATATATATATATATGTATATATATAATCATTATTTGCTTTATTTAATTGTGGATTGCTGATAAAACACTGACGGAACCTTTATTGTTTACATTGTAATCCAGAAATTTTCCATCTTAACAACCAACGCAACACCCTATATCACTGCAAACAAATCACGAAACCATCCTCGTCCTCAAACACGAGTCGTGTCTCCTCTCCTACACGACTCACAAGTACCGAAAAAAAAGTGAATGCAACCAACCTGAATCCAACACGTGACAAATCAGGTTCACATCTCTGCAGAAACAACCCTCCCAACAGCTAAAAAAGAACAAAGTGCTAAAGTGCACTTAACGGTGGCAAGAGATCCCATTCAGCAGATGCAACGCGTCATCGGGATGATCTTCCCTGGGGGTTAATTGCATTGCCAGATTTGATCCAGCATCTCGCCGAAGAGACAGACGAGATGACAATGACGGAGGTGGGGTCTTGCAGTTTGGGGAGGGGGGTTCTCTCTCCGTGATTTTGGAAGGGGAGGGAGGGGAAAGATTTGCCACCCACGTGGCACTGATGAAGATGTTGGCAAACATGCTAAGTGAGATCTTCAGTTCTTGCTGTAGGTGTAAAGTGGGATTGGTTGAACCAGTCAGACAGGAACGTCTGGTTGGGAGAAAGGACACAAGTATAGTGCTAATTTGATTTTGTCATATTTTTCTTTCTTTTCCACTGTTGATTTACAGCTGGCTTTATCATCTTGGTAATGAATTCTCTCCTGACGTTTGCACAATGACATGGGCCATTAGAAAAAGTGCTTTTAAGAGAACAAATCTAATAAGAGTGAAAATTTTGTCTTCTGATAGTGGTTTATCAATCACTTTCTTAAACAAATACAGAAAACATAATATAAGGATAATGTAGATTTATAAAATTTTTAAGCAAATAAAAGGATGACATATATTATTGGATAAATCCATATATTATTGGACAAATTCATTGGTTTTCATATTATTGGATAGTTTCCATACATTATTGTATAAATCACAAAGAAAATTATAAGAAAATATTTTGTTCTTATTAAAATCGTTGCCATTAATCACAAACAAATTACTCCCTAAAAGATGGGTTGGTATCCTTGTAGTTGACTAAACTTATAAAATATAAGGATAATGTAGATTTATAAAATTTTAAGCAAATAAAATCTAATAGACATGTTATTTTCCATATATTATTGGATAAATCACATAGAAGATTAGTAAAATCGCTGCCGTTAATCATAAACAAATTACTCTCTCTAAAGGATGGGTTGGTACCCTTGTAGTTGACTAAACTTATAAAATATAAGGATAATGTAGATTTATAAAATTTTTCATCAAATAAAATCTAATGGACATGTTAATTTCCATATTTTATTAGATAAATGACAATAGAAGATTACAAGATGCTTTAGTAAAATCGCAGTTAATCGCAAAAAAATCACTTCCTAAATGATGGGTTGGTATCCCAGTAAAAACTGACTAAAAAATGACTGAACTTATATAATATAAAGATAATGTAGATTTATAAAATTTTTAAGCAAATAAAAAATCTAATAGACATGTTATTTTCCATATATTATTGGATAAATCACATAGTAGATTATAAGAAAATGTTTAAGTAATATCTCTGTAGTTAATCACAAACAAATACTTCCTGAATGATGGGATTGGAGTTTTTATATTGAAAATAAATTTTTATGGTTTGTCAACGACTCTAATATTTTTTTTATAAATGGCTTATTTATTAGTACATAAATAATTTTTATTAAACATTTATTAATTTGATATTTTAATATGGTATTGGCTCATTATTTATTGTCTTTCCTTATTAACTTTAGTTGATAAATTTAGTAGTCAATGAGAAGGATATGCATATAAATTTCATTTTTTTGTTAATGATATAAAAAATATATTGCACTAAAAATTATGATCATACTTTTATTTTTAACAAGAGTATAGTAGATGGTCAGAAGTGAAAAAAAATCTTGTAGCGTTTTTTAATAATTAAGAATGTGTAAGAGAAACTAATAACGAGGTCTTCGAATGATTATAATTACAATTCAGTCAAATTAGTATTTAATTCATCTGTAAAAATTAATATTTATACAAATTTTTATAAGTTTATGAAGTAAACTAAATATCTTTTAGAACAATAATTTAAATTCAAAGTTTTATCTAAAACTGTTATTTTGTTTTACCTAAGCAATAACTTCAGATTTCAGCACTGTCTTACCTGAAAATATTTTTGAATTTTCTTCACTCTTAATTCGTTATGTGTATGTTAGATTAGTATTTGGTTTCATAAGCGTGGTGATTAGGTTAAATATTTGCTTTTAGAATTTCACAAAAATTTCAATTCTAATTTCTGACAAAGCAGATTCAAGAAATATATTCCTTTCACTTTAGAGTTCAATAACTGTTCCTTAAAACAATAACAAAAATATATCATTTTTTAGATAAGTGACTTATAATTCTAACGAAATCAGCACAAACAATAGTTTTTCTTTCGTTTTTTTTTTTTTTTCTTAAAAAAAAATTAGAACTGTACATTTATTAAGATAAACAATATCGCAGTACATCATCTCAGAATATGTACATATTCTCAGAATAAAGAATTTAAAAAATCATTAATTATATTTCATTTTCTTAACCAAATTTTTGTAAAATGCCTTTTTGTATGGCCCACGCACAAATAAATGAATAAACAAAATTAGTGCTTAAAGGTAAAGAATACATAAAACTCAACAAAAATAAATTTGCTCAAAAGGTTTCATGAAACTATATATATAATTTTTTGGCAATACTATGAGCAATTCAATGGAAAAATAAATTAATAAACTGAAAGCAACAGAATTTTGTAATAAACCTCCCGAGTTCTAAAATCTGTTATTCCATCACAAAATTTGAAAATTTCCTATAAAGTATTCTATTCTAAAGGACTTTTAATACTGTTTTCATGTGTATCTTTATCTCAATTAATCAGACATGCACGAGATACTTCAAGTTGACGAATTAAACTCCTAATGAATAGCTGCAGGCTGATTTGCCGAGAAGTACAGCAGTGCTGTATTGATTGGGTACAAGACTTAATTATACTTATTTTTAATTAGATAGTTAATTAAATTAATGAAGATACTTGGCAGACCTCAAATCGATAATAGGCCATGGTACACGACAACTATGGCTTGAATTACATAATTAATCAATAGTTTCGCATTGTTAAAACAAAAAAGAATTAATCCTTTTCCAAATCAAATGTGAAGTTTATTTACAGAAATAATAATTAAAATTATATCGTTCAAAAATTATTATTAAATAGTTTATTTCTGACTGGGAAGAGAAAGAAAAGTTGTGATATGTTGGTTCGTTGTTAAAAATGAGTTGAAAATGATTATGAATAATTTGGTAGATCTCAAATCGATTATGAGCCAAAAGCAGACATCAAATCTTTCAAAACTATATTATTCAAAAATTTATTTCTGACTGAGAACAGAAAAGTTGTGTAGCTTGTTCATTCTTAAAAAGGGTTGAAAAACGATTATGAATAGACTTCGTAGACCTCAAATCGATTATAAGCCAAATAGTCTTGGTAGAACCTCATTGAATAGTCTTGGTAGACCTCAAATCATTCAAAACTATATTATTCAAAAATTTATTTCTGACAGAGAACAGAAAGAAAATTAGTGGGTTATGCTAGTTCATTTTTAAAAAAGGATTAAAAACGATTATGAATAGAACTCGGCAGACCTCAAATCATTCAAAACTATATTATTCAAAAATTTATTTCTGACAGAGAACACAAAGAAAATTTGTAGTATGCTGGTTCATTTTTAAAAAGGATTCAAAAAATTATGAATAGATTTGGTAGACCTCAAATCGATTATAAGCCAAACAGACTTGGTAGAACCTCAATGAATAGACTTGGTAGACCTCAAGTCGATTATAAGCCAAATAGACTTGGTAGAACCTCAATAAATAGACTTGGTAGACCTCAAATCGATTATTAAGCCAAATAGACTTGGTAGAACCTCAATGAATAGACTTGGTAGATCTCAATTCAATTATAATCCAAATAGACTTAGTAGAACTTCAATGAATAGACTTGGTAGACCTCGAATCGATTATAAGCCAAATAGGCTTGGTAGAATCTCAATGAATAGACTTGGTGGACTTTCAAATCGATTAGTGTCCGTTAACTATGACTTGAATTGCATAAAATAATTACATATTATTCAAACAAAGAAATTAATCCATTTGATTAACAAGCAGCCCGATCTTTATTTAAATAAATAATAAATTAAATTATATCATTCAAAACGATATTATTCATTAATTTATTTCTGACAGGAAAAGAAAGTAAAGTTGAGGCAAGTGGGTTCATTTTTAAGAAAGGTTGAAAAACGATTTTGAACAGATTTGATTTATTGTTGTTATTATACGATAAGAAGTTGCAAGAATTGAACTAAATTTTTCAACATTATCTAGTAGTTATGTGGATTTACGGACAAAGATAGATTTGGTTGAAAATCCTCTATGGGATTCAAAAGCGAGAATTCCCATATCGAGAATTGGCATGATAAATACATACATCGAAAAAGTCTTTCTGTTTGGGTGAGGATTGTCCCTACCCCTAGAGGGTGCTCGTTGCAAAATTACTCTGGCTGCAACTATGGTTCAAGCAATGACATCCAGATGAATTTAATTCATCATGGTTAAATTATCATTAAGGATGACTCATGATTAAAGTACACGAAGGCATCATCATTAACAGTATCTAAATGCATGAAACTCCAATCTACGTTTTCCAAATTAATCAGAGATCTCTTCACATTAATACAATACATATATACAGTTTATACGATAATAAAATGTTAATTATCATTATCTGGCTGCAGAATTATTCCTATGAAATCTAGATGATAGAATATTTATTTTCAACCATTGGACATCGTTTTTAATGGTTATAACTAAAATATAATGCAAATTACTTGAAGACTTTAATTTATAGTTTTCCTTACTGTATTATTTAAAGCTATAACTATAGAAACGTAACCACAGAATTTTTTTCATATTGAGAATTATTTAAAAGATTATCAGTGGGGAAAAATATTTATAGGCTACAGAAGGAATTCAGGTTGCCAACAATGTTTTTAAGAATGGTAAGAAATTGTTAAAAATCTGTTCTGTATAAAAATCTGTTATTCTATCACAACATTTGAAAATTTCTCTTTACAGCATTTTATTCTAAAGATTTTTATACTGTTTTTCGTGTGAATGTTTATCTCAATTAATCAGAATCCACGAGATACTTGAAGTTGACAAATAACTTTTCCAATAGAATGCATTATATGTAATTATACTAATGTCATTTTTATATTTTATTATAATATAACATTTGTAGTATTTTTAAATTTTAGAAATGGTTAAGTTACTGTGTATTATTCAACTATATCTTTTATTTTTGATGTTTTTAAGAATATATAACTTTATACGCTGATTAATGATGAAACTATGATGTTACTGCATAAAAGTATTGATATTAAACATGAAAGTTCTACATATGTAACCATTAATATTATTTGCAGAATAAAGCAACATTATTCTACAAATAATATAATATGGCCAAGTTATTTTGTATTATTCAGCTATTTTTTTTATTTTTGATGATTTTAAAATGTATAACTTTATAACTGATTAATGATGAAACTATGATGCTAATGCATTAAAAAATTATTGATATTAAACATATAAAGGTTTACATGTGTAACCATTAATTGTATTTGAAAAATAGACAAAATTATTTATGAAATTCATTAACTTTTCGGAGCTATCTTAGGCCAGACGTTTAATATTTCTTATCTATAGTTATATGGAAGACACACATTAAGGAAACAATCCAGGAAAAAGCTGTTTTCCTGGATTGAGTCCACCCTTCCACCCTGGTCCGGCCAACAACAAAATTTTCTTGGGAGCCTCTGGTGTGTCCTTAACGATGGCATCATCATTAACAGTACCTGAATGCCATGAAACTCCAATCTATGATTTCAAATTAATCAGAGAACCTCTTTACATGAATACAACATATATAGGCAGTTTATGTGATAATACTTAAAATGTTAACTGGGTACAGAATTACTCCTATGAAATCTAGATGAATAGAATTTAAATCTATATGTTCATCTTTGCATGCCATTTTGTAATGGTTTTAACAGAAATATAATGCAAAATATAGTAAATTGTAATATTTATAGTTTCCCTTACTGTATTATTTGAAACCATAACTATAGAATAGTAACCATAGAAAAAATTTTATATTGAGAATTATTTATAAGATTATTAATGGGAAAAATATTCATAGGCTAGAGAAGAATTCAAGATGGCAACAACCCTTTTTTTTTTTTAAGAATGGTAATAGAAAAAAATCTGTTATTCTATCACAACATTTGAAAATTATTTTCTACTGCATTTTATTCTAAAGTGTTTTTAATACTGTTCTTCGTGTGTATCTTTTATCTCAATTAATCAGACATGCACGAAAATGGTTGAAGTTGACAAATAACTTTTAAAATAGAATGCATTATATGTAACTATTATAATGTCATTTTTATATTTTAGCATACTATAATATTTGGAGTATTTTTAATTTTAGAGTAAGTTTTTTTTTTTAATTTTAGTTTTTTTTAAAGTTATTGTGTATTATTCAACTATATCTTTTATTCTTGATGTTCTTAGAATATATAACTTTATACGCTGATTAATGATGAAACTGTGATACTAATGCATAAAATGTATTGATATTAAACATAAAAGTTCTACATATGTAACCATTAATACTATTTGCAGAATAAGCAAGATTATTCTACAATATAATATAATATGGCCAAGTTATTTTTGTATTATTCAGCTATTTTTTTTTTAATATTTTTGATGTTTTTAGAATGTATAATTTTATACACTGATTAATGATAAAACTGCGATGCTAATGCTTAAAAAATTATTGATATTAAACATGGTGGCTCTACATGTGCAACCATTAATACTATTTGTAGAATAGATAACATTACTTCTGAATTTTATTAATTTTCGGAGCCCATCTTAGGCCAGACGTTTAATATTTCTTATCTCTCGTTAGATGGAAGACACACATCAAGGAAACAATCCAGGAAAACAAAAATTTCCTTCCAGCCTGGTCCAGGTCAACAACAAAATTTCCTTGGAAGGCTCTGGTGTGTCCTTAACGAAAGGCATCATCATCACCAGTACCTAGTATTAACAGTGCCATGAAACTCCAGTCTATGATTTCTAAATTAATCAGAGATCTCTTCACATATTTACAATACATATAGACAATTTATATGATAATAATTAACATGATCTGGCTACAGAATTACTCCTATGAAATCTAGATGAACAGAATTTAAATCTTTCTGTTCTCCCTTTGTATATCATTTTGAATGGTTATACCTAAAATATAATGTAAAATACATGAAAATTTTAATATTCGTAGTTTTCCTTATTGTATTATTTGAAACCATAGCTATAGAATCGTAACCTTAGAAACATTTTTATATTGAGAATTATTTAAAAGATTATCAATGGGGACAATATTTATAAACTAAACAAGAATTCAGGACACTAGCAATGCTTTTCTTATAGAATAGTAACAGAATAATTTTTCAATAGAATGCATTATATATTACTATTCTAACGTCATTTTTATATTTTAGTATACTATAATATTCGAGAAGTATTTTTAAAATTTTTTAGATATGGTAAAGTTATTGTGTATTATTCAACTATATCTTTTATTTTTGATGTTTTTAGAATGTATAAATTTATAGACTGATTAATGATGACTAATCAATACTGTAATACTAACGCTTAACAAGTATTGATTTTAAATATGGTGGCTCTACATATGTAACCATTAATTCTAT
Source organism: Caerostris extrusa (assembly GCA_021605095.1). NCBI lineage: Eukaryota > Metazoa > Arthropoda > Arachnida > Araneae > Araneidae > Caerostris > Caerostris extrusa. The sequence goes on from BPLR01019336.1 coordinate 68,147, forward strand.
TTGCAGAATAGACAACATTGCTTCTGAACTTCATTAATTTTCTGGTTCCATCTTAGGCCAGACGTTTAATGTTTCTTATCTATCGTTAGATGGCCGACACACATCAAAAAAACAATCCAGGAAAACAGCTTTTCCCTGGTCCAGGCCAACAACAAAATTTCCTTGGTGCGTCTTGACTTGCCGATAGATCATTGTCTCTTTAAGGAACATCCGTGGCAGAGTCCATCCATCATGTTTTTATTAGGCGCTGCACTCTTCTTTCCTGCAAGCAGCGAATCAACTAATGGAATCAGGTTATGAAGTGGACGGCCAGAGATGGATCAGACACTTGTTTGGGAACTCTTCCCAGAGAGCCAGTTTGCTTATTGGACAGATTAATGTTTCGGACTGGGATGGGAGGTCAGTTGGTTTCCGCTGCATAGGGTGTGTATCTTCTTTCATGGGCAAAAGGAGAAATGGTTTCAGAATTTCTGAATTGATTGTCCTAAAATAGTTTTGTTTTATTTCAGACGTCATGGTCTATTTATTTATATATATATGTAGTAATCTCGGAAGCTGCTTCATAGTGTAGTTGAAAGCCAAATGGAATTACAACTAACTAGTGAGCCTTTTTTACTTCATTTTAGTAGCATTTTAAGGAATTAAAAAAATTGGGTTCCTGGCAGGGAAGGCCATGGTAGAGCACAATATGTCTTATGGCTTCTGGCAGACAAACGAATGAAATCAAAGAAGTCAATGATTATAAGTACAGATTAGGGCCACATAAAGATGTGTCCTCAGTTGAAGAGGTAATCGCGTTACTTGAAAAAGTACTAATCTTAATGAGCAATTTTGAAACTTTTACAAAAATAGAAATTTTAGTTTTCGATAAATGGTACATATAAGATGAATAATATTATTGAGATGTTAGAATTGAGAAAAGATGTTGACACAAATATGTCATTTATTTTCTACGAAGCAAAGCAATCAACTAACTAACTCTATAAATAAAGATTATGGCCGGATATGGGTGTATTTGCAGTCGGAAACGTAATAATAGCGTTAGTTAAGTACTGCGTAATCTGCAACTTTGAAAGTTTTTACGAAAGTAGAATGTTTCGTTCCCAAAAATGATGAACATAAGGTGAATAGTTAGAATTAAGAAGATATGTTGACGTAAACATGTCATTTATTTTCTACAGCGCAAAGCCTAAACTACACTTGGCTTGTATTTTTTTTTTTTAAACGATCGAACACTTGCCACACATCTCGAGTAAAATTTTTAATTAAATTTTATTTAATTAATTTAATTTTTTAATTTTTAAATTCCTTTTTTTCTTTTTCTCTCCCGCTATATAGTTTTCGTGTGAATTCATAGTGGATCCAATGCATTTAATCATTTCTGTATAGTTCTGGTGGGCATTGTAGATTTTTACTGTATACTTTAGAGAGTGTGAAATGAAAAATCATAGAAGGCTCATGAGAAGAAAAGTTATGGCAGTCATTAATAACAATACGAGAAGATTTTTATGTAAAAAGGTAAGGCTGCAAATAATTTGAATACAATTTTATGCAAATCTTTCTGAATATTAATACAATCTGGAACATATGAACCATACTATAGTTAATTACTTATTAGGACATTGTTTTTCTTAAATATAATTAGATACATCTTATTTTCTATCATCAAATACAAATTGAAACGAAAACATATATTTATTTCTTTTATAGGGTATCTTTTGTAAATAGTTTTTTATATATATATATTAGAATCTTCTACTTCTTAAATTTAAAGTAGCAAGTGACAAAATTTTTTTTTTTAATGTTTTACTCTTTAATTTAAATGGATTCTTAAGTGGATATTTCTCCACTGAAAAGTTACAAACAAATTAATTTTAAAAATTCAAGATTAATTATTCTGAAACGAAAAAAGAAAAACTGAATCACATGCAATTTTTAATTCTAAATTTCTCCCAAATCCCAATGCTTGTGAGAAAGAAAAAAAGAAACTTTTTAAGACAATATTTTAATTGCTGAGCAAACACTTTAAATTATTCAATTATCCACATTACTCAGAAAAAAAAAATTTCTTTTGTAAATCCTCCACTCTTTAAAAAAAAAAAAAAAAAAAGGCATCGGAGGCCTTGTCACTTTACATTTGTCTTGAAAACATCAAAAGAAAGTCACCATCAACCATTTTCAAAGAAGATTTTAAGTGAATAAAAATGCAAAGCTTTTCTCATGCCTTCTAAGAAAAAAAAAAGAAAAAAGAAAAGTGTTGCCTTTAAAAGCAACAAAAGAAGTGAAAAAAGAAAAAAAAAGTAAAGAACTACTTAACATGTTCTCAACGCTAAGTGCGAACAAAATACTTAGACACCTCTTTAAAGAACTAGACTCCTTTAAAACTTTCATCGCCTTTTTCATCCCCCCTCCCCCTACACCTTAGGCTTTGCCACCTGATTGAGTTACAGACGATTTTCGTGCACCCCAACCAACCCTCTGCTGGCAGAGTGCAAGTAGAACTTTCGAATGGCTTAATGAAAAATAATTACTACGCTTAGCACTTCCGTTCTTTTAACACACGTGATATCATTGGCAGACGATAATAATAATAAAATAACGATAAAGATTAAAATATATTCTTGTAAATGTATTTTCTTCATTTGACCGATTATTTTGCTTTTAAAGAAAAGTTGGAACGATACATCATTATTACACTAAGACAAGTGGCAACACTTTTGAAATTAACGGATAGAACCATAGTTTGAATTGTTATTTTTATTCTGTAAAAAAAGATGAAGTTTAACGTTTAGATTCATAAGTCTTAATTTATTTTTGACACGATGTCTGTAAATTACTTTCTATGTGTCATACTGAAGGAAAATGACTCTTTTTAAGACTAAAAAAAAAAAGTCTTTGAAAGCACACAATTGATGTTTTTATTAACTACATCCAAGGGGGAAAAACTAAAAATAGAAATTTTATATCTTTTATTTTAAATCCTTCACTAAGAGAAGAATTTATAATAAGATTTAAATAAATTATGGTTTCAAGAAGATTAACCAAAAAAATGTTATTTCAATATTATGATAGATTTTTTGGAATTTAATTTTTAATATAAAAAGTATGCTAAGAGTTTTAATCTTGATTTGTGATAATGTGTTCCCGGCTTAATTAAATTTTCGAATAACCAGATTAAAATATATGCACTATGAGTTAAGATTTTATAGGATGGGATTTTCCTGTAAAATAGTCTTTGAAAGAATAATATATTATTTTAAAAATTCATTTTAAATATTCTATTATTTATTTATTTATTTATCTATGTTTTCCTTAGAACGAAAGGTGTGAGGAATTGTGATGAAAAGGAATTTATTTATAATCTTTATTATTAATCTTACTATATCTTTTGAAAAAATTGTATATTTTCAGAAAAAATAATCGAACATATTTTTACAAAATTAAAATTGCATTTATAAATGAAATGAAATTAAAAACACTGTATTTTTTTTTTTTTCGTCTTGTATCAAATGAACTTTAATTCGAATAATAGCACAACTTAGTTTTGTGAATAATTTTTTTATTATGTTTATATAGAAATCCACAAATCTTAGAAATTGCAACTTTTTGTAGTTTTCTGCATCAATAAAAGTTGAAAAATCTCTTAAATTATTTTTTAGCATCACCAAAATGATTGACCTGCATTATATGATATCACGTGACTCACATGAGTTATACCGCTAATTATTAAAACCCTGCATATTTATTACCTATGGCAAATGATGAAATGGAGAAGAATGAAGGAGAAATTAGAAGTACTAAAAATGAAGGAGGACCATAGATTACAATTTCAGCGCAATTCTTTTTCTCTGAAAGAGTTTTGGGAATTGGTGGAAAGCAAAACTATCCTGACTAAGAAAACAGCTCGCTAACTATTTTCAATTTTGGTATAACATACTCCTGTGAATGTTTCCAATTATGCAATTCATCAAGTCATTATTTCGCACATAATTAACTAATCAGCATCTTAAAAATTGCTGAACTTATAATTATTCGATGAACCTCGATTGAACTTATAATTATTGAATATTTTGTTTTTGTTAAGTCGTAGTCAAATAAAATTTTGCTTATATTTTTAATTCATATTTTCTACTTGATTTTTAATAAAGTAAATATTAACTACTGTATTTAATATTATTAAAAATATGACATGGCTCCCAAAAGAAATTTGGCCTCTATATAAAGCTCAATTTAGCATAACCTCTACCCACACCTGTTAAATTAGGTTACCACATTTAATTCAGTTGCCAAATCGGCGAGGATTCACAAAAATGTGGTACGATGCTTTTAAAATTTTCAGAAATATATAGCAACCTCGTTTATCATTATACCACTATGAGTCTCCTAGTCTCCATTTTTATATTTTGACAAGAAGTGGCTTAAATTATGACTATAAACATTTTATTAAATATTTTGTTTGAATTTTACACATTTGTTGACAAAGACAAGAAAGAATTTTAATAATTGATAATAGAATAATCGATAATAAAAATGCTAATTTTCAACATAAAATCATTCTCTAAAATTCATGTATAACAATTATAACATTTACGATTAAAATGTGATAATTTAAATAATTATTGTAGAATAAATATGAAGTCAAGTTTCTAACTTATTGTGTACCGTTAGACATTTAATAGCATCTCACAGTTTTAAAATTTGCTATATAAATTTTTAATGATATATAATTGCGGTTAAATGTTTATAACTAATTTACCATCTATATCATTAAGACGTTAGCCATTTAATAGCATCTCCCAGTTTCAAAATTTGCTATATAAATTTTTAATAATGTATAATTGTGGTTAAATGTTTATAACTATTTTTACCATCTATATCATTAAGCCATTTAATAGCATCTCCCAGTTTCAAAATTTGCTATATAAATTTTTAATAATGTATAATTGTGGTTAAATGTTTATAACTATTTTACCATCTATATCATTAAGACGTTAGCCATTTAATAGCATCTCCCAGTTTCAAAATTTGCTATATAAATTTTTAATAATGTATAATTGTGGTTAAATGTTTATAACTATTTTACCATCTATATCATTAAGACGTTAGCCATTTAATAGCATCTCTCAGTTTCAAAATTTTCTATATAAATTTTTAATAATGTATAATTGTGGTTAAATGTTTATAACTATTTTACCATCCATATCATTAAGACGTTAGCCATTTAATAGCATCTCTCAGTTTCAAAATTTGCTATATAAATTTTTAATAATGTATAATTGTGGTTAAATGTTTATAACTATTTTACCATCTATATCATTAAGCCATTTAATAGCATCTCCCAGTTTCAATATTTGCTATATAAATTTTTAATAATGTATAATTGTGGTTAAATGTTTATAACTATTTTACCATCTATATCATTATGACGTTAGCCATTTAATAGCATCTCTCAGTTTCAAAATTTGCTATATAAATTTTTAATAATGTATAATTGTGGTTAAATGTTTATAACTATTTTACCATCTATATCATTATGACGTTAGCCATTTTTAGCATCTCCCAGTTTCAAAATTTGCTATATAAATTTTTAATAATGTATAATTGTGGTTAAATGTTTATAACTATTTTACCCTCTATATCATTAAGACGTTAGCCATTTAATAGCATCTCTCAGTTTCAAAATTTGCTATATAAATTTTTAATGATATATAATTGCAGTTAAACGTTTATAACTATTTTACCATCTATATCATTATGACGTTAGCCATTTAATAGCATCTCCCAGTTTCAAAATTTGCTATATAAATTTTTAATAATGTATAATTGTGGTTAAATGTTTATAACTATTTTACCATCTATATCATTATGACGTTAGCCATTTAATAGAATCTCTCAGTTTCAAAATTTGCTATATAAATTTTTAACAATGTATAATTGCAGTTAAATGTTTATAACTATTTTACCATCTATATCATTATGACGTTAGCCATTTAATAGCATCTCACAGTTTCAAAATTTGCTATACAAATTTTTAATAATGCATAATTGTGGTTAAATGTTTATAACTATTTTACCGTTTTGTATAATTACGACAATAAAACAAATCTTAAAAATAAATTATTTTATTAAAACAGTGAAATATTTGAAATATAATGTTCCTCCTTTTGATAAAAGTTGGAGTTTAAAACTGAAATTCACCCTAATGTGAACTTAAAATGTAATTACTAATTTCACCTTAAAAATTCATATTTTAATATATTTAAAATCTCCTTAATTACTTTCTACTGAGTTGGGAACAGAGTTCCTTTATTAAATTCATTGTCATACTCAAAATGACATAGAATTTCGTGAAAGAACTCTATCATCAATCTTCATCAAATTCTTTATTTAACGAAGATGTGAATGAAACGTGTCGTTATTAACTTTATTTACTTCTAGTTCATGCGAAACAATTAAATTGAAGACGATTAACGTAAGGGAAATGTTCACCTTAATTCTTGTCAATTTTGTACGTATATTGAATTGATTGCTTTTAATTCATTTTGTGACAGCTTATGAAAATGTATGTTTTTTTTCAATCAGTACTAAAAAGTGCAAGGCAAACCATTATGTTTTAAAACAATTGTAGTTGTTTTAAAGCATTTAATTTGCAATTTGTGTGACTTGTAAAAAGTGTTGCACTTAGTTTGCTGAAATAATAAATTATGAAATAGTATGTGAATGTATAATGTCAATACATTTGATATTTTCATGCATGTTACGATAACTGGCATTGGACATATTTGTTGTTAAAATACTATTATGAAAATTCATTGTTAATATGTAGGTTGTATAAAATTGCTTATTTTTAGATAATAAGTTTAGATTTATTACGTAAAATGATTTTGTTTCTTAAAAATAAGTCAATACTAGAGAGTTTTTGCATACCGTATTTTGGACGTTCGTTAGCTTTTTCTCCTTAGCGTGCATGCTCATAGGAAATAATTTTCTATGAGCATGCGCTAGGAAGAAAAAGCTAACGGACGTCAAAATACGGTACATGCAAAAACTCCCTAATAATTGTTCAAAGCAAGAAACTAAAAATATTACCAAGCCTACAATTTTATGGGTAAATTTGACAACTTACACGACAAAGTATGATGATTTTTGGCAATATTTGACTGGTGTATTCCTGGTGTAGTCCATATTCCATCTGTAATTGTTTTGACCTGTGAAGGTCGTATAGACAATCGCTAATTTCATGAGGTCTCATTATCCATGACACTGAATATCTGCTTTCAGATTTGAGTGACAGGTTGTTCTCATTAGTACAGAATACTAAGTGTATGTAATATAACTACCCACAACATTGCTTATCTGCTGTCAACTTTGAATGATAGGTTTATAGCTCATAGGTTTTATAACGTTTACTTACGTTCTTCTTTTAATAAAATTATTTGAAATAAACAGTATTTTATTTTTGTTTGAAATCCATGCTCAAAGAATCGAATGATACCTGGATTTTCTTTACATTATTATGAATACACATAGACAACAGGCAATTTTTAGGTAATTTTCTATTAGTTTATACTATTCCACGTGTATGAGTTAAGTTTAATTTTTACTAGTTGCATGAATAAAGTGGAAATGTAAATAATTTTCAAACTAAATTGCTTAAAAGCCAAGTAACAAGTTACAATCATGATAAATTTTAGATACTAAGGTCAACGATAATCAATGATAAATAATTGTAAATCTATGATAATTACTATTGATTATATCTTGACTAAGAACTATATATATTTTTATTAGTAATCACTCGAAGCTGTAGTGTTAAAGTATCATCTTAATCTATGATTCCTGCTAGATTAAGCAAAGTCACATAAAAAGATATTTCTTTTAAGGAAAAACAATAAAAAAATCCGTCTGACTGTAAAACCAGTCACACTGAAAAAAAAAGTGTTGCTATTTGTTGGACGGTTACAGTTTTGCTGAAGTTGGGGAGTAATTATAAAGCAACAAACTGGGTGCCCAATGGGAACTAAACACTTGAGCGTACAGAAAAAAAATCGATATTTTGTCAAACTGGTTTACAGAAGTCAATTTTTGACCATCAACATACAAAGCCAATTTTTTTCCCAGGATTCTGACAAACCCTCTCGCAGAGAATATAAGTGAAATTATATTCAGTTTCAAGAAAGTAATTTTTAATTTTCCCCGTTGAAGTACATTGCAAAACCCTAACGTACTTTCTTGCCAACCATATAGTTAAAAGCGAATACTGAAACGGGAACAGTCTTCAGGAAAAATACCGAGTAACCTAGATGGATTTTTGGGCTTGATGGCGGAGTGTCTGGCGATCGGGGCTACAGGTTTCAGATTCGAGTCCCGCCCGTGCCGTGGATGTTTGTAGTGATTCGGAATCCATTTTAAACCGTAGGTCCCAGTCTAATATGACTTTTTAGGCGTTGGGCTAGGACTGACAACCCTATCTTGCAAAAAGATAGCATCTCTTATCTTGAAATCTGCCAGTAAACAGACTACCTTGGGCCACCAAAGGCTGTCCCTTCCAACGACAATTCTTTCTACTAAGGGATTCCACCTTTTGATTTCGGGTTTTATTCCTTCTATTTATATAAATGTGAATTTACAACGATATTTAAATCTGACATCATTGAACGCCATCCAGTCTTAAGACTGATCTCCTGCTCACTGAGGCTTTTGATTTATTGGCTTTCTAAGACTTGGTATTTTTAGTACCCGGTGGAGGCTTATCTAAAAACAAGGTGAGCCAAGGCCGTCTGCCCACTGGAAGACTTCGAGACAGGAGATGTTCCCTTCTTACGGGGTAGGGTTGTCAACCTTACTCTCAACAGACATATTAAACAAGGAATTACGGCTTAATCCGGATTCAGAACCAGTGCACACATACATGGCATCACAAGGGTTAAAACATGAAGCCTGCTTTACAGAGCTGCAGAGCACTAGCCACTGGGCCTCGAATAGAGCAACAGTAATTTAAACATTTATTTCAATTCCTATTTAATTTGGATTTATAATTTGATAATTGTGCCTTTTGTATACCTTTACTTAAAAAAAAAAATTTTATTTTTCTTATTCCTTAGTGCTCTTTCAAACCGTGCCTGCGTATTTTTTAAAGAAAGACTCTATTCCATTAAAAACACAGCAAATAACAATCAGATCTAAATTTCCCTCCTGTTTCTATTCCAGCATTGCATTTTAATTCTTAATTCAGTCGACCCTTCCTTTCATTGCAGGGCTCTTTTTCCTAGGAATAAAATCCCCCTCGATTTTCTTCGAAGTCCCCGTTTCGAACGAGATGAAAAGAAGCCGCCTCATTATGTATTCATCACCAGACGTCCACAGTTCGTAAGCGAATGTTTTTCGCTTTTTTTTAGGAACAACGCTTAAGAAAATCCCTTAAAATGCATTTAAACTCGTTTTCTTTTCATTTTTAAAGCTGCAGTACTTCTTCGAAAAAGCTACTTTTTTGAAAGGCATGCTACAGGATTTTGAATTCATTTTCTTTGTAACCGTAACTTCTGTAGCATTGCTTGTTCGCTTTCATTAATTTGCGAAGCTTCTTATGATTACGATTGAACAATGAGTTTGCTAATTTCGTTGAACTAGAAGGCAAACTAATTTTAATACAAAGAATATTTTCTGTTCCAAAACTATAAATCTACAAATTTATTTCTTTGTAGATGATCAAAAGTTACATTTCAAAGTTCCATTTATCATTTTATTAGTACATTAAATTTAAAACAGTTTCTAATTTCATACATTATTTCAATAAAATTGTATTTGCTTGTATATAAAAAACAAATTATCATCTTTCAATCATTTTAATTAATCTTCAATTAATTGACCTTTCTTTTTATAACCGTAACTTCTGTAGCATTGAATGTTCGCTTTCATTAATTTAAGAAGCTTCTTATGATTGCGATTGAACAGCGAGTTTGCTAATTTTGTTGAACTAGAAGGCAAACTAATTTTAATTCAAAAGAATATTTTTAGTCCAAAACTATAAATCTACAAATTTACTCCTTTGTAGATGATAAAAAAAAGTTTCAAAGTTCAAAGTTTCTTATAATTTAAAACAATTTCTTGTTTTATTCATTATTCCAATAAAATTGAATTTGCTTGTGCATAAAATCAAGTAATAATCTTCAGAAGTAATAATCTTTCATTCATTTTAATAAATCTTTATTTAATTGACGTTTTTACTTTCTTTGTAGCCGAAGTTCTTTAATTTAGTTAAATAAATTTTGTGATAATTTTAATTTATTGCATTTTAACTTTTAATTTAGTTTATGTTATTCATCATCATCATCGGCACAACAGCCCCATGGCGGGCCAAGACCGTCTGCCTACTGCAGATGATGTTTTCTTTTTACAGGGTAGGATTGTCAGCCTTACGTTCAACAATCATATTAGGCTGGGAACTCACGGTTTAAAGTGGATTCCGAGTCACTACAAACATCCATGACACCTCTGTGATTCCGAACCCGAAACCTGCTGAACCGAGTCGTTCGGCCATTACGCCCTGAATAGATTGATAATAATTTAAAAAAAAAAATTATTTCAGTTTGTATTTAATTTGATTTATAATTTTATAATTGTGTTTTCGTATACCTTTACTTAAAAAAAAACTTTTATTTTCTTATTCCTTAGTGCTCTTTCCAAACCGTGCCTGCGTATTTTTGAAAGACTCTATTCCATTAAATACACAGCAAATAACAATCAGATCTAAATTTCCCTCTCTGTTTCCTATTCCAGCATTGCATTTTAATTCTTAATTCAGTCGGCCCTTCCTTTCTTTGCAAGGGCTCTTTTTCCTAGGAATAAAATCCCCCTGATTTCCTTCGAAGTCCCCGTTTCGAACGAGATGAAAAGAAGCCGCCTCATTACGTATTCATCACCAGACGTCCGCAGTTCGTAAGCGAATGTTTTCACTTTTTTTTTAGGAACAACGCTTAAGAAAACCTTAAAATGCATTTAAACTCGTTTTCTTTTCATTTTAAAGCTGCAGTACTTCTTTCAAAAGCTACTTTTCGAAAGGCATGTTACAGGATTTTGAATTTATTTTCTTTGTAACCATAACTTTGCAGCATTGCTTGTTCGCTTTCATTAATTTACGAAGCTTCTTATGATTGCGATTGAACAGCGAGTTTGCTAATTTTGTTGAACTAATTTTTTAATTCAAAGAAAATTTCAGTCCAAAACTATAAATCTACAAATTTATTCCTTTGTAGATGATAAAAGGTTTCATTTGTAATTGTATTTGAATATATAATTTAAAACAGTTTCTAATTTTATACATTATTCTAATAAAATTTAATTTGCTTGCATATAAAATCAAGTAATCATCTTCAGTAAATAATCATCATTAAATCCGCAATCAATCATTATAATAAATCTTCAATTAATTGACCTTTCTTTTTATAACCGTAACTTTTGTGGCATTTCTTGTTCGCTTAATTTATGAAGCTTCTTATGAACAGTGAATTTCTATATTGAACAGTGAATTTGCTAATTTTGTTGAACTAGAAGGCAAACTATTTCTAATTCAAAACTACATATCTACAAATTTATTCCTTTGTAGATTATAAAAAGTTTCATTCTATAAATTTTTCTTTTAATTTAGTTTATGTTTATTATTAAGGATATTAGTGCATACAATTTAAAACAGTTTCTCATTTTATACATTACTTCAATAAAATTGAATTTTGCTTGCATATAAAATGTTTCAGCAAGTAATCATCTTTCAATCATTTTAATAAATCTTCGATAAATTTACCTTTCTATTTTTTTTGGAACCGTAACTTTTGTAGCATTGCTTGTTCGCTTTCATTAATTTACGAAGATTCTTATGATTACGATAGAACATCGAATTTGCTAATTTTCTTGAACTAGGAGGCAAACTAATTTTTAATTCAAAGAATATTTTTAGTTCTAAAACTATAAATCTACAAATTTATTCCTTTTGTAGATGATAAAAAGTTTCATTTCATAAATTTTCTTTTAATTTAGTTAACATTATTATTAAGGATATTAGTACATACAATTTAAAACTGTTTCTAATTTTATAATTTATTTCAATAAAATTGAATTTGCTTTTATATAAAATGTTTCAGCAAGTATTCATCCTTCAGTGATTTTAATGAATTTTTGAAATTCCTTTCGTAATCTAAGACTTTGCTTGATAATTTTTATAAATTTACAATTATAATTAAATCGTAAGTTTATAATTCAGATAAATAAGAAAGTACACAAAACTTCAATATAATAATTTTTGGATGACAAAATTATTTTTGTTGAAGAAAAAGCAGCTCTTTGATTTTAATATACTTTTCCTGTTTGGATAATAGTTTTTAGTTCATGTTAATAAGGATAAATTTTGTTAATGGAGATCATAATGCAAGAACTATACAGAATGATTATTATGTTATAATCAGGATAATCATGATGAGTCCCTAGCTATCATACCTTTCACAGAAACTGAAAAAGAAATTGGATTTAAGTATTTTGAGGTATGCGCTCAAGACTTACATGAAAACAACAGTTACGGTTATAGTGATACGATTTCGAAAATTTCTAATAGCAACCCCTACTTTTTTATTGGACTGTGATCTCCATAGAGAAAAACCATAAATTGTGTTGTAACTATACCTGCAGCATAAAAATCGCCAACACTAAACAGACTAAAAACAAAAGTGAAAACAAGGAATAATTGCAGAGAAGCAGCAGAAAGAAATATTTTTTTTTAATATGCTTCACAAATTTTCTATATGACCTCCTTCACACTATGACATTTTGCATGTTGCAAGATGATGGTACTTCATATGTGAAGTTTTCTGTCAAACGTTTCTGAGCTAAACAATTTGGAGACAGAGTTATCTCCTGCCATTTCACTTTTCCATGGCCACTAAGGTCCACAATCTCACTCCAATGGATTCATGGCTATAGAAATACCTTGAAATTCAAAACGTACGCAAAGTGTATATGATTTGAAAAATTCCATCAGATGTCAGTTCAACAGATTTATCTTGCCATGGTACGTGCTTCAGTGCCATTTGTGTATGGTAGACCAATTCTCCCTCCATTTCACATTTCCATGGACATCAACGTTTCCACATTTCCGTACGGATACCTGAACTCCAAAGTGTATAGCTGAACTCCAAGTATACATTTAATCAGCAAACTAACTCTGATTTGAAAGAATGATTTTTCTTGTATATAAAATCAAGTAATCACCAGCAGCAAGTAATCATCTTTCAATCATTTTAATAAATCTTCAATTAATTGACCTTTTCAGTTTCTTTATTTCAGTTTCTTTATTTCTGTTTCCTTTAAGAAGCAGAAATAAAGAAAAGATTTCATCACACATCAAGTTCAACAGATTCATCAAGCCCTCTATGTGGGGTAGATGGTGGATGCACTGAAGCACATCATGTGGGCAGAGGAATCTATTGAACTTGACGTCTGATGAAATCTTTCAAATCAGATGTAGTTTGCTGCTTAAATATACACTTACAGTTCAGCTGTACACTGTGGAGTTCAGGTATCCCCACAGCCAAATGTATTGAATTAGCAGCGGGGACTCTTGATGGCCATGGAAACGTGAAGTGGGGGGAGATAACCCTACTGAGTCAAACTATCAAACTATCAAACTGTTGTGATAAAAATTTTTACAAGAGATCCCACATGTTGGGAGGAGGACGTCAGGACGACATATATAGCATTTAGCTGTTGCAAGCAATTCAAGTCAGCATTCGTTAGTTATAGACCTTTGTAAATATCTTCTTTAAAACAGTCAGAGCCGAGGGTGAAGGTGACAGTTACGTTTTCTTCTAAATAATTACGTTTAAATAAACGTAACGTATAAATAAACGTATAAACGTAACTGTTGCTACAATAGTAACAGTTATGTTTTCTTATAATTCCTATGAAGTGCACTCACTTCATAGGAATTATGGTCTACAAATGCACACACACATCTTAGAATTAACATTATAACAGAAATGGACCTCGTCCGCGCACAGAATACGTGAACACTAATTTTTATCATCGTCATACTGATGAACTCGCGAAATCTAACAGTAGTTGGTTATCTGGACATGAACCGATATGGAAATAAAGAACAGAGCACAGAATCTTGCGCACCGTTGACACTGAATTTTTACCTACATTTGCGTTTTACGTGACGAAAGAGAAGGGAACACTCATATAGGAAATACTCAGAAGGAAATACACATTATGATCAATTGCGCTAATTTGAAAAAAAGAAATTGCACCTTTTCTAGTAGTATTTATAAGCATTATCGTCTGGAATTTCTGTTATATGTGAACAGGTCAATAAAAGCAAGTCTTTTTGATCGGTTACATAATTCCAAACTGCAAGTAAGTCTTTTCATTTTAAATGACAAATTTAAAATAAAATATCCTTTTTGCCTTTTAAATTTATGGATTAAAATTTAAATGGTTGAGAATCAACTTTTTATTTTTTCTCCCAAAAGCCTCATAGTCTAATTTTTATATCAACTCTCCAACTTACAAGCCACGATTTGATTTTTATTTGTAATAAAGAACAACGTAATTAGTAAAATGTTTAATCTAGAATGTTAAATAAAATAACTATCATATAAAAGTGACGCTTGGAAATTGACGAACTACTAAATCAAGCCAGTTTTTTACTAACATCTTAAAAGTTGGTGGCAAAGAATGGGAGAATTATTTATCATTCCGTTTCACCACAAAGTAATCCTAGTTTTTCTTTCCTCTTCAAATTACGCTACTTAAAGTAAATCACTTAAACCCGTTACTCTTTATTTTTGTTCTTTCAAAGGACTAAGGTATTAGCTCTTCGTTTTTTTCCAAGGATTTTTTTTTTTTAGTTTGCTTGACTATACGAACAAAAGAGTAAAAAAAAAATATACAAATTACTTTTTGCTTGTTAACACGAGATTTTCAATATCCAAGTCTATTTTTGTTGTTTTCCGAAAAAAGGAAAATGTTTAAAAAGAATGAAGAGGTCTTTGGAAATTCATTTGAAAAATAGTAGAAATTACTTATATATGCAATAAAAAAAAGTATAAATAAAAAATACGAATTGAAACATTTACAATGAAAGTATCTTACTCTGAAAAACTATAACAAAATTAAATTAATTTGTTGCTACCCATGACTTTACTGTAATACAAATTACCATACAAATTTGGCCACTTACCCTAGGAACTAAAAGAACATATAGACAAAACAAAATTACAAAAGAAAAGGTCCAGACATAATTAACAAAAATGACCCAAAGGCCTTAAAAAAAGTTAGATGCAAGTTAAATTCTAAGGGTTAAATGTTAAAAAGCTAGAAGCACCATGATAAAATTCTGTGTGATGAGGCTATGTTTTCTCTGGCCCTCCAGTAAAGAGCACACAAGTCACCATTTTGATGTACACTCAAGAGCCAAAACATTATGACCACCTATCAATAACGAATTGGCCCACCTTTGGCGCGCAACACAGCTTCAACCCGCATTGGCATGGATGCCACAAGTCCTTGGTAGATGGCTGGAGACAGATTGCACCAGATGTTTAAGCAAAAAACCTAACAAAAAAAGTCGAAAAGGCCTTAAAAACAATTAAAACAAGTTAAATGTTCTAAGAATAAAAATTTAAAAAGGTAGAAGCACTCTAATAAAAGGTTCGTGTGATCCGGACATGTTTTCCTGGCCCTCCAGTAAAGATTACACACATCACCATTCTCTTGTAAGTACAGTCCCGAGCAAACAAATAGATGGGTCATATTCATCTTCTCTGTCTTACATAAAACACATATGTCAGAGTTCACAATCCCTATGGTCAGATGTTCAGTCCGGCAGTTGTGTCTAGTCCTTAATCTAAAATTGGCAACAGGGAGTTTTCTCATTAAATGTTTTCTAGTCTCTACCAGTTGTCGTTTGGTGTTAGATAATAGTTTACTAATACACGATGACTTAGTTTTGTTCCGTATAGTTCTCCTAAATGAGTCAAGAAGGATAGAACACTGTCCAGAAAATTCTCATGTTCCTTTTTTATGCCAGAAGATGTGCCCTTTCATTTTCATCAATTTCAACATATGATGGAATCCCCTGGAAAATGATATATTTACTGTTTTCATTAAAGAACTTAATATCTTGTTTTATTTTGGTTACAATTGCAGACTCAGGCTGTTTTTGTAAAACGATTGCTTCAATCGTGGATCTAGATTCTCCCAGAATAACTTAATTAAATTAATTATAAATATTTTGTTTGTCCTTTTGATTATTTTTTTTTTTTTCCAATTTTGAAAATAATTACTGTGTGTCGTTAATATTATTGCTGTGTGTTACATGTCATTATTATGAATAAACCAATACTTATATTGTTTGTTAATAAATTTTATTGGTTTATAAGCAAAAAATTCTTTATATTGAAATATTGCTATTATATCGTATTAAACATTATCAATGATGGGAAAACCTGATATGGGAAGTAACTTTTAAAAATTTCTTAACACTTTTAATGTTTGATTTTTATTTATAAAATGTAATGAAATTTATTTCCTTAATAATAAATTAATATAACTTTATAAAATTGAGTTTAATTTGACACATTACATATTTTGTATAATAAAACATTTTTTTTTTTATCGTCAAGGAGATATTACAGAAAAATAATGTTGAAGAAAATATAACAGATAAAAAAATATTACAAATACAAATACAAAAAATAATACACAAATATAAAAAAAAAATTACAATCACAATTACAAATAAAAAAATAAATTAATTTTAGATTTGGTACTCGATTTGTAACGTTAAATAATTTATATAAATATTTATGCCCATTTAATATAAATGTTAATCTATGTATGCAAAACATTAAAGATAAAGCGACATTTCTAAAAAATATATAATATTTTTTTCCATATAAACATGTTGAATTATATTTTTTTTAGTAAAAGTCAATTTATTCAATTGAATTTAAAAGTTTTTAGATCAAATTGTCCTTTCTTATTTTAATTGTTTCTTTTTAAATGATATTTCAAACAATATTAAAACCATATAAACAAATATTGCACAAATTACACAAATATATCTAAAAACCCTTACAAAATGAAATGAATAAACTTTTTAAAAAAATAAATTTATTTTCTTGAGTTCCATTGTGTTTTTGTAATTAATGAAATACAGTCAATCGTTTAAAAGTAGTAAAATGAACAGAAACACTAATTAAAACTGACAACAATAGAATAAATTAAAAATAACGTCGACGAAAAATAAGATATTGTAAGGCTGAAAAAATTAAATTTTTACGCATTGAAAAAAATGTGACATTATTTAATTATAAATATTTAACGTTAATAAATATTTAAAATATAATATTCTAAATAACCGCAAATTTAGAAAGCAACAAAGCCTAAAATATTTATAATCCAGTATATATAGTAAGGAAATATATATTTTAACATTATGTTCCTAAAAACGATTTAATTAACTTAGCTATAATAATTTTGCTTCAGTTAATTACAGTAAGATTTAGTGCTTAGTGATCTTTACGAATAGAAGCAGCAAAAGTTTTGTTTTAATTCAGATTTTCGGCAATGTATTTCATGAATCGACTACTCATGGAGTGTCCGTGCTTCTCTGCTGGACACTGAGGATTAGTCAAAAACAATATGTATTTCGTTAGAAATACTGTCAGTCAGTCAATATTTTAATGAAAATTTGTTGCATTGTTTTTAATAACATATAGCAAATTTGTATCATCATCGATGAGATGAGAGAGAGAGAAAAAAAAAAAAATAAAATTAATGTTTTTTGCATGTTTTTTTGCATTACTAATAACTGGAAAATATGAAGATTTTGCATTATCTGTAGAAGAATTGGTTTGGTTTGTTGCTCTACAGTTATTTTTTACACTCTTTAGGCTAATTAGACGGGGACCTACAGTTTAACGTGGATTCCTAAATACTAACAAACATACATGCCGCAGTCAGGATTCGAACCTGAAGTATCAATGGCCAGAGTGCTAGGCAATTGACCACCAGGCTATCTGAAGCAGAATTTCACAAAAGCATTTAGGCATCCGTATATTTTCCATTATAATCACTTTTCCATCACAAAAAATGTTCCAGTGAATATTACAAAACAATAGATGCTTTGAATTGTATTTCTTGCATAAATATCACTGCTTCTTTTCCACAAAAACCTTTGATTCTTATACGAAAAGAAATTTTATTTTTATTTTGAACCCTTAAAAATATTCAATGCTTGTTTAAAAAAGTTATTTCATTCAAAAATGTAGTATTTTTTTTTTTTTTTTGGGGGTCAGAGAAGTGAGTTAATTTTGAAAATTATTGAATTCTTAACTTTTACACATTGACACTTGATAAATAATGATATACTACATTATTTGGAAACCGCTCCTGAATTTACCTACGAAAACCTGAGTTACTATTTTTCCGGTTTTTTTTTTAAATATAAACTGTTTTATGAATGTAATTTACTTCGATTTGAATTATTTTCAAGTTTAGCATTTGACTTTTGAAACATCAGAATAATTTTTTTCATTTCTGAAATAAATTTTATATCCTACATAATTTTAAAATACTTCTAAATTCAACTCGCTTATTGACGGAATAAAGTAATTGAATTAAATAATTAATTCTTTTACCAGTTTAAATATTTCATGCTTGGAACAGTTAAGATAAAAAATAGTTAAAAGGTTTTATATGGAACTTAATTTTCTTTTCATTTTTCCTACACAATTTTGAATTATTATTTTAAAAATTTTATAAAATAGACAAAAACTTATTTTTAATGCATTAAAGGATGAAAGTATATATGAAATTAAATCTAGAACATTTAGATTTCCATATGAAATTAAATCTAGAATATTTCTAAATCACTCAAAGATTAATAGGCATCATTTGGAGCAATTGTCCATCCGCCAAACTTCTTTTCTCGCCAAGACTCTTGAATTGACTTTGAATTTTAATTCATTTATTAATTCTTTTACCAAAAGAAATATTTGTTGCAATGAAAATTTAACGATAAACAGCAAAAAGGCTAAATCACTGAACTGAGCATTGCAATTTTAAAATTACAGCACTTTTTCTGTTATTTTTGATTATCATTTCAAAAACTTGCTCAATGACTAATAGGCCTCATTTAGCATAATTATCTGTCCTCCGAACATTATTTTTCGCCAAGAACATTGAATCGACTTTGAATTTTAATTCGCCCATTAATTCTTTTACCAAATGAAACATTTGATGCATTGAAATTTTAACGATAAACAATAAAAGGTCACCAATAAACTGTAAAAGGAACAAACAATTTTTTGCCAAAAGAAAATTAAAGCATTTTTCTATGTTATTTTGGATTATCATTTCAAAAACTTGATCAATGACTGATAGTCCTCATTTGCCATAATTATATGTCCTCCAAATTTACTTTCTCGCCAAAAAGCCTTTAATCAATTTTGAATTTTAATTCATTTATTAATTCTTTTACCGAATGAAATATATGATGAGTTGAAAATTTAATAAAAAACAAAAGGGATTAAACAATAAATCGTAAAATGAAGAATCAATTTTAAAATTAAAGCACTTTTCGATGTGATTTATGATTATCATTTCAAAAGCTTGATCAATGACTAATAGGCTTCATTTGGCACAATTATACGTCCGCCAAACACTATTTGTAACCAAGAATCGACTTTGAATTTTAATCGATTTATCAATTCTTTTACAAAATGAAATATTTTATGCGTTGAAAATTTAACAAACAACAAAAGGGCTTAAACAATAAACAGTAAAAGAAAGAACGAATTTTAAAATTAAAAACACTTTTTCTAAGTTATTTTAGATTATCCTTTCAAAAACTTATCAATGACTAACAGGCCTCATTTGGCACAATTATCTGCACTCCAAATGTTCTTTCTCGACAAGAATCTTGAATCGATTTTGAAATTTTAATTTATTTACTAATTCTTTTACCAAAAAAAAATATTTAATGTTTTGAAATTTGAACGTTAAATTGCAAAAGGATTTAAGAAATGAACCCTAAAATGAACATTGAAATTTTAAAATTAACGCAATTTTTCTATGTTGTTTCTGATTATCATTTCTAAAAACTTGATCAATGTCTAATAGGCCTCATTTGGCATAGCTATTTGTCAGCCAAACATTCTTTCTCGCCAAGAACCTTGAACCGACTTAATTTTAATGCGTTTAATAATTCTGTTACAAAATGACATATTTGATGCGTTGAAAATTTAATGACTAACTACAAAAGGATTTAAGCCTTGAATTGTAAAATAAACATTGCAGTTTAAAAATTAAAACGATTCTCTATGTTATTTTTTGATTATCATTTCATTATTATTTATTAAAAATTTACAAAACAAGCAAAAAACACATGATTTTTTATGTAATATAGAAGATCGCGCATTATTGTGTGAAAAATTAAATCTAGACTATCTCTGAATCTCCCCATGTTTAACAGGCCTCATTTGGCTCAATCATCTTTCTCCCAACATTCATCTTCTCGCCAAGTACCTTGAATCGACCACGAATCCATTCCCCGTGAACCGAATGGGTATCATTACATTAAATCTAGTTCAACAACTCTTAAAAAATACATTACACTGGCTTTTACCTCTTCGATAACAAATCTTGTCTCAAATCTCTGGTCACAAAAAAAAGGCGCAAATTACGCCAACTTCAAGTTATCCAGAAGGGTTTTTTTTTTCTCTGCAAATCTACTGTGGCACTGCGTGAAAGTAAAAGAAAACTACACGGCATCGATTTTACATTTAGGTTTTTGTCGGATTTTCTCTGTCCTAATGAAAATATTGATCCGCCTTGGAACAAAATGATACCAACAGTAAAATATGTCCTAATAGGTTTCTGTATTACACCAGCAAAGTTTCTTCTGTGCATTGTTTTCATTTTTTTTGGTATGAAGAACTTTAGCTTGATATTTTAATCTCTTCAAGGACTAACTTTTAAGAGTAAAGCAAACATACCTTAATTTTTTTTTTGTTTAGATTTTATTCATTATATAAATATGAAGTTAGAAAGACAATAACATTAGAAATTTAATAAACAAAAACAAGATTATTTGAGTAATAAAATAAGAGGATTCATAGATATTGTAGAATTTTTCCCATGGGAAGATATATAGTATTTCTATTCGCATTGGAAAGGAATGTACATTATTTAACAAGTGAATAATAACAATCTATCATTCAAATGTGACAGCATATAAGCACTGTCATTGATATTTATATTACAAGCAAATAGTGTTTTGGTCTAATGAGAACAATGTCACTCAAATCTGACAGCAGATAATCTGTGTCATGGATAATGAGACATCATAAAAATTAGCTATTGTCTGTTCTACCTTCATAAATCGAAAGAATTACAAAAGGGATATGGACTACGTTATGAGTTGCTGCATCGTGATTTGTGATTGACCATGGGCTGAGGAAGTGTCGACTCTATTGGGAATTGAGGGAAGCTGACCCTCTTTCTTGACTGTACATGTCGGAGAATCCGTACAATATAGTAAGTAAATAATTTTAAATCTTAAAACAGTGATCATATTTATTCATATTCCTTACGAAGTTATAATATATGATTTTAGTAATAATTGTAAAAATAACTTAAAAAATAATGACGGAATATTTGTTCATTCAATGAATGTTTTAAAATTTAAAATTATATTCTTTAATAGTTGTAAATTATAACGATATATATCAATTTTTAAAGATCACATTAACAGTTTTTTTTTTTTTTTTTTTAAGAAACAGTGGTTTCTCAAAAAAAAATTATATGATCTTTAAAAATTGATAATAACACTGATAAATTAATATTAATGCAGAATCGCATATAATATATAAATTATAGCGATTGCATTTTTAAATTAATTACAGATCATTGAAACGATGTTGGAAATAAAAGTTATCCATGCAAAAAGATGACCACGTGATTTAAAAAATACTCGTAAACAATATATTGCAATGTAATATTTATATATATATATCGTATAAATCAAGAAATTTTAGAATTTTTCTAAAGCTAAACCACGGGATTCGCTTATATACGGATCAGCTAGTTTCGAAAAAAAGTAATTCATTTTCCATTTACCGGAGCTAGTGGTAAATTGCCAAATATCGCTAAACATACGTTTATATAACACGTCTTTATTTCTTTTAGTAATGTCTTGAGTTCATGAAAATATTATTTTATTTAAAACTCAGTTATTCGTTTTATGAAAATCAGTTGTTTCAATTTCGAAATTGTTTACATTGCTGGTTTTTTTTTGCGTCGAGACCGAAACGAAAAAATGATGTCAGCGTAATTTGTGCATGACTAAAGGAAAAATACTGAAACATACACATAAAATAATAACAGAATACTGTAAATAATTAGTACATGGAAAGGCAAAAAAAGTCACATAAATTCCTTAAAGTCCATGTCAAAATCCGAATAGTTCATCAAGGTCACTTTCACTCATTTGAATGTCTGAATGCATATCATCATTTCCAATGCTTTGTGCACTAAAAATTATGTCCTATTCATACACAAAAACTTTTTTTATTTCGTCTTATATAAGGGTTTTGAACTTAGCATACTTTTTTCAGCAAAAACACACTGTCGGCTTATACACGGATCAGTTTATATTCAGAATTATGCGGTGCACATATATAAAGAAAGCAATACATGAACTCAAAATTCAAAGAAGAACAAATAAGATGTAACTTAAAGACACAACCTTATTGTATTAATCCACGACCATAAATATCTCTATATATTAAAATATTATTTTTAAAGATTTTTTTCTGAAAGAGAATTGCAATTATTTAAATTCCTGCTACTTATAAATTTATATTCTTTAATAGTTGCAATTATTTAGTTTTCCAAATTATAACGATATATAAGTTTTTCTTCAATGTTAATACATGCATGCATATTTTTTTTTCATATAAAAAATACTTAAAATAGCAATTAGCACAATGTAATGTAACAATAATTACATTACATTGTACCATAAATATCTCTATATATTAAAATATTATTTTTAAAGATTTTTTTTTTTTCTGAAAGAATTTTAAATAATATTTAAATTTCTGCTACTTATAAATTTATATTCTTTAATAGTTGCAATTATTTAGTTTTCCAAATTATAACGATATATAAGTTTTTCTTCAATGTTAATACATGCATGCATATTTTTTTTCCATATAAAAAATACTTAAAAACAGCAATTAGCACAATGTAATGTAACAATAATTTTTACGATTGCTATTAGCTAGAAATTCATTGGAGTAAGATAGGGTGACATTGGCAACCATGGAAACGTGAAACGGAGGGGCCAATAAACTGTCGTGTTAAGAAACGTTTGACAGAAGACCTCACAAATGAGGAAACTCCATCTTGCATCCATACGATGACAGATAGAGCATTTTCTCTGTAGGGGTGCCTGAAATCTAAAGTGTATGCAAACTGCATCTGACTTTAAAAATGCCATCATATGTCAGGTCCAATAGATTCCTCTTGACGTGGCAAGTGATTTAGTGCTATCTACTATCTGCCTCATACAAAGTTTCATCTTGTGTGAAATAGGTCACGTGAAAAATTTTAAAAAACATTAAAGATATTTTTTCTGTTGCTTCTCTGTCCATATTGATTGTTTTCACTTTTTTTCTATCTAGAGCCGGCGAATTTTTGTGCCACGTAAACCGTTCTAACGCTATTTGTGGTTTTTCACTATGAAGATCATATTCCAATAAAAAATAGTAGGTGTTGCACTTGAAAATTTCGAAATCGTGTCACTGTAACCGCAACTGTTGCAGTTTAACTATTGTTTTTCATATGATTCTAGGACGCATACGTCAAATTACCTTAAACCAAAATTTCATTCAGTAACTAGGGACTCAAAGTGTTTTGTATAATCATTCCGTATATACATAATATAATATTTACTAAAGCCATATTTTTAGAATTATATTAAACTTAAATGAATTTTACACAAATCATTTTAATTTCAGTTTGCTAGCATGTAAAGTAATTTTCTGTATATATTTTGAAAAAATATTTTATTATTTAATTAAACATATGCTGACATTATAAATTATTTATTAGATAATATAAATTCGATTAAACAATATATATTGAATGAAAATTGCTAATGTAATTGGTCAGTTTCATAGTCTTTCAGTACTTTGATTTTACTTTGATTTACTTTGATTTTACTTTGATTTACTTTGATTTTACTTTGATTTTACTTTGATTTTACTACTTAAATTTCAATGAATTTTACTAATTTTATCAAAGAACAATTCAAATCTGTGTTACAGATTGAAGTAAACTTTAATTTCAGCGGTAAAGCCAAAAATAAAATCGTCGAATGACAGTTGTCAAATTGAAATACGAAATACAGGCAAACATGAGTATAAGAACTTCACTATAAACAGTAAACATGAGATGAAACCATATTGGTTTATATGCCAGCCCTCTTGAGATTTTTAACAAAAAGTACTATCTGTAGCGTCCTGGAAATGTCAAAAGATCAACAATAGGAAAATATATTGTCACGGATGAAAACATCTGATTCAATGTGTTTGTACATATGACAAGAATGATCGACAAGCTTCTGAAATAAAAATTACACATTTATGAAGTGTATTACTTTTAAACTTTTGTGGGCTACTTGTTAACTGCATGTACCTATATGGTTAAGTCTGTTGTAAATGCTTCCATCACAAAATATTCCTCACTAAATTACTTCATGATTTCTAGGTTTATAATTTGAATTTTGAAGTTGCAATTTTGCTTTTGCAATTTTGAAGTTGATATTAATAAAAGTCCTGTCAAATTTACAAGTTGAAATAAACCGAAATTCTTGCCAATTGTAAAAGTTGGTATTTAAAAAAATTCTTTCTAATTTACTAGCTGAAACAAACCGAAATTCTTGTCAATTTCAATGTTGATATTACCAAAAATTCTTTCTGATTTACAAGCCGATAATACAAACCAAATTTCTTGTCAATTTTAAAGTTGTCATTAAGAAAATTTTTTTCCTAATTTACAAGTTGAAACAAATCGAAATTCTTGCCAATTGTAAAGTTAGTATTTAAAAAATTCTTTCTAATTTACTAGCTGAAACAAACCGAAATTCTTGCCAATTGTAAAGTTGGTATTTAAAAAAATTCTTTCAATTTACTAGCTGAAACAAACCGAAATTCTTGCCAATTGTAAAGTTGGTATTTAAAAAAATTCTTTCTAATTTACAGCTGATACAAACAGAAATTCTTGTCAATTTGAAAGTTGATGACAACAAAAATTCTTTCTATTTAACAAGCTGATAAAAATCAAAATTCTTAATACCAAGAATAATTTAAATGCAACCTCACATTATAAACCTGCAACCCCCATGCAACCTCCCATTATTATTTGTGTCCTACTTTCTAACTTCATGTACCTTTTTGGAAACCTCTAAATTTTTTTTTCGAATGCTTCCATCTATCCCTGGCTCAATTGCTTCACGGTCTGTAAATTTATAAAAACAGAAATTCTTTGTAACTTTAAAGTTGATATTAACACAATTCCTTTCTAATTTGCAAGTTGATACAAACCGAAACTTCTCGACAATTTGTAAACTGATATAAACCAAAATTTTTAAGGTCAAGAATAATGTAGTACAACTTGTCATTTTAAATATTTCCCAATTCTTAATGCCACACATTTAAATTCAAATTTCTCAGTTCAAAAGTTCATCAACAAAACGACATTGAAGGAGCAAAATTATAATTGAAAACAGGGACTTTATCCTGCAGAAAGTCAACCTCAATCATTATGGGTGTTCGCGAAATATAGTTACATAAAAGCCAAGAAGTTTGGCAACTCCCAGCAGGGAATTTATGGGACACTTAAAGTTTAGGAAGCTCTGTTGATGAGTCCTGCTTTTCAAAGTTCTCAAGAAGTCTGCACTATTACTTTGGTGACACGCGGATTTATCGGAGCCATTTAAAGTCTGCTGGAAGGAGCAGCAGCTGCGAAATTACCTTTCCCACTTCCGGAACCATTTTTTCACGTATGAAAAGTTGCTGATCTCCCGAAGACAGAGGAGGGTAGAAGAAATCTCGGAAAAGTTTGTTCATTAATTTATGATAAAGTTTATTGTTTTTGAATGACGTACCCCTTTGGGGAGATGAATCGCTCGGTCGCTTGGCCACGGTTGCCGTGGCGTTTAGAGAAGAAAATGAAAAAGTTATCTGTCTCGTTCTGCTCTTAAGTTTGTGGGATGGGTGAAGAAGACTTCCCTACATGAAGATCTCCGGGATAATTTAGCGTTTGTTGATGGTGTATTTATTATTCGAAATTTATTCAGGGTGACACTGACGGGATCTCAAAGGTCTCTTGAAGAACTAAAAATGTTAGGTTTAAAATATTTCGTTATTTAGGCTGATACAAAGTTTGACGGTCTATTTATATGACACAATGTTGAGAATATATAAGAAATTTTGAGTTCAAAATATTAAATTGATGGAAAATTAATTTTAAATGTTAGATTTCATTAATATTAGTATAAATGGTGGACATTAGAAATGAATCAATATTATGAAAAATGCGGATTAAACCACTGTTTTAGAAAAATTTTTGTTAAGATAATTTTCACCTTCCGTTTGTTCTAATCTTTCAAAAAGGTATAAAATAATTACTAAATAAGTTTCGTAGAAGAAATATTTAGGTAGGATTTCGCTGCATTAAAAAATTTTCGTAAGATTCATTTACAAAATAAAATAAATAAAAATGTATATATAACTATGTAAAAATGTAGCAAAAAGGTGGTTATAAGGTGAAACAATTTTATGGAATAAAAAAAAAAATTATTTTTATGTATTCTTTAGACTTGAAAAACTGTGAAATTAAAGTTTATTTCAATCTGTAACACGGATTTGAATGGTTCTTTGATTAAATTAATAAAATTTATTGAAATTTACTTAGATTATTTGCAAAGTACTACAATTATCTTCGTAATTGATTTATTACTCGTGGAATTTTATTCAATACGTATTATTTGATCAAACTCATTTTATATAATAAATAATTTATAAACTCAGTACAAATTTAATTAGATAATAAAAATATTGGGGTCCTGACGGCCGAGTGGCTCGCGTTCGGTGCTAGAGGGTTCGGGTTCCAGTCCCGGCGGTGCAATGGATGTTTGTAGGAGTTCGAAATCCACTTTAAACCGTAGTCCCGGTCCAACATGACTATAGAGCGTTGGCCGTAAGGCTGACAATCATGCCCCATAAAAAGAAAAACATATCATGTTTCGAAATTTGCTAGTAGGCAGACGGCCTTGCGTCACTAATGTACGTACCCCAATGGGAAGAAGACCTCTGGGATAATTTAGCGTTTGTTGGTGGTATATTTATTATTCGAAATTTATTCAGGGGTGACACGGACGAGATTTCAAAGGTCTGTTCTTTGAAGAACTAAAAATTTTAAGCTTAAAATATTTTTCTATTTAGCTGATACAAAGTTTTGACGGTCTATTTATATGATACAATAAGAAATTTTGTGTCTAAAAATGTTAAACTGATGAAAAGTTACTTTTAAAAGTTAAATTTCATTGAAATTAGTTTTAAATGGTTGGCATTAAAAATGAATCAATATTATGAAAATTGTGGATTAATTCACTGTTTTAGAAAACTTTTGTTGAGATAATTTTAATATTCCATGTGTTTATTTATTCCCGTCATAAACAAATCTTTGAAAAAAAGGCATGAAAACTAAAACTAAATAGGTTTCGTAAATAAATATTTAAGTAACATTTCCCGCATTAACAAATTATTCCTAAAATTCATTTACAAAATAAAATATATGGATATATATATAATTATAAAAAATGTTGGGAAATTGATATATTTATGCATCCTTTAGACGTAGAAAACCTGCATATAATTAACTCGTTGAGGATATTATGAATGGTCAATAAAAGTAAAACATTAGGTAGATTTTACTGTTTCAGAAAATATTTTGCACAGTTACCCAACTTTTGTCATTTCTATAGTCATTGAATGTTGAACTCTCTTTTTCCAATTTACCCACCATTATTTCACGGATAAAATCATCCAAATGCATTCTTTTACTGATAGCAATTGCTATATCAAAAGAAAAAGTATATCTTCTGTATAATACATCCAAAGAAACCATTTTTTCTTATCTGTTATGCATGCTTGTCCCGTGGTTCAAAATAATTGCTTAATCATCAGTCAGTTGGTAATACCAGTTTTCTGGACATACCAATTATTCTACCTTATTTCAACCCCTCATAATTAAATTTTGTATTCAAAATTATCATTTTCTATTTGTATTATGGACGCCAATGTATTTATTTGAAGCAATAACACAAAATTCATTTCAACAGAAAGACATGCAAGGAAAAAAGAAGAAAAAAATGTATCTTTATGTGGTTATTCTGGATTATTTTATAAGATTACAAATAAGGAAAGTTATTATTTATAACCCAAACTTTTAAATACTACTATTTTGTAAAATTATTCTACTGATTCTGATTTATTATCCGTATCAGAAACATATTTTTCTTCTTTTTTTCAAGTTTTTCTATATCTTATATATCACTATAGTTTTATTTGGGATTATTTTATAAGATTACGAATAATGAAAAGTTTTTTTATCCATAATCCATAATCTGAAAATACTGCTATTTTTTAATACTATTCTACTGGTTCTGATTTATTATTTATATCAGAACCATATTTACATTATTTGATAGAATTATTGGGATCATTTTGAATATGAAAATAATTTTTTATTATGCTTCATTTTACGTATAATGAAGAATAATATTTAATATTAAACCATCAAATCATTTTTATTTTATTTGGTAAAGAACGCAATCACAGAAAAAAGTTGCTTCAACAGAAAAAAAAAGCAAAAAAAAAAAAAAAAAATTAAGGAAAAACCTAACAAATTACATATGTTGTCTTCATCAAAAGTTTATTGAATAAGAGAGCATTGAAATGTAATTTTGATCAGTTCTTGTATCACCTAAATATTTAATTTAAAATAACATTTTTGACAAAATAATCAGAACTTTGATTAAAAGAATTACCTATAAATATTTCTAAATTTCTAATGCTCTACGATTTACTTAAAGGAGTTGTCAAATTCTTGGCTATGACATAATGCACTGGTCCCCAAAAGTTAAGGAACCACCGGTTTTAGCGCCTAACTTGCCAATGAATGAATGTAGAAGCACCAAATTCGGATGATATGTGCACAAAACAGTTATATATTGAGCTGTAACATAGAAGTTTACATAAGAAAAGCTGATTTACAACAAAAAAGGCAATCTCGTTGGAAAAGTCCATTATTGGAAAGAATAATAATAACAGTTTTATGTGTTAAAATGTCATAGAAACATAACAAAATTGTATTTTAATAAAGGATATGCCCTCCCTTAGCTTGAATGCATTGGCGGCATCGACTTTTCATGCTGTCAATTAAGTTGTCGGTTACCGAAATGGGAAGCGAAGACCAGATACGGAGTAAGCTTTGTTCTAGATCTCCTAAAGAACTTGGAAGAGGACTTAAAGCAGAAACCTGCCTATCAAGATAGTCCCAAAGATGCTCTATCAGTTTCAAGTCGGAATATTGAGCAGGCCATTCTATTCGCTCGAAACCAAGACCCTCAACAACTACAGCTCGGTGAGGTCATGCATTATCATCCATCAGAATGAAAAATTGCCAATTGCACCGGCATATGGGCGTACCTATGGATCAAGGATCTCCTCCCGATATCTCAAACCAGTCAAAAGTTCCTCCGTGGAACATATGCAGTCCAGTGTGACCACCGAGTGAGATCCCAGCCCAAACCATTATTTCACCACCTCGGTAATTGTGTCTTTCAACAGTGTTGGATTGAGGGTAACTGGTGCTTTGTTTCCTCCAGATCAGCAGACGTCCTGAATCACTTCCAGTGTGAATCTGGATTCGTCTGTAAAGAGTGCATGAGCCCATCGCTGTCTGGTCCATGAAACGTGTTCTCTTGCCCAAAGATAAGCTGGCTGTCGTCCGTTGAGGGGGACACGCACAACTGGTCGCTTTGCATAGAGACCTGAATTGTGAAGACGTCTTCGCACCGTACTAGCGGATATTCTTCTCCCTGATGCAGAGTGGTCTGCAACAAGTTGCGGTACAGAAATTCCTCTTCTCCTACGGGCCGAAAGAGCTATAAAAACGGTCTTCTGAAGGTGTTGTAGCTCGTGGTCGAACTGAAACATATCTTCTGGACACAGTAGCTTCGGTTTGATATTGATTCCAGAGACGGAGGACCACACTGCGAGACACATTAAGACGCCTAGCAGCATCAGAATGGGACAACCCCATTTCCATCCATCCGACCGACCGCCACCTTAACGAATCTGGCAAACGGCTTTTCTCAGACATTGCGGGACCCCAGTGCCTATTGTCAACAAAATCAAACTGCCTATTGTCAGTAAATCAACAAAAATTAAACGCGTAATTACGAAAGCCTGATATTTGAATATTTTCTCTCACTCATATATATGTATCATACTCATATCTCTGTTCTTTTCTTTAAAAAAGGTGGTAGCTATCGCTTTTTGCATAAATTTGCATAAAGCACGTTTTTATCTTTTATTTAAACTATAAATTTTATTGTTACTATCATTTTTTTTATGGTGAGCTTCGAAAAACATGTTGTTTCTTAAATTTTTTGAGGCCAGTGTACTTCGTAGAATCTTTACATCTTTGGAAACATGAACGATTCCTTCTGTAGTATCATAAGTAGAATTAAGAGGCACGTGGTAATATGTTATTAAATTGATGAAGCTATAAATTTTAATTTGTGTTTAATTGATGTTAAGGTATAAAATAAATGGAATTCATGTAATTTAAATTGTAATATTATGTAAATTCAGTTGGTAGAAACTTTTTGGTTTTATTTAAAAATTAACCATGACAAAAAAAAAACAGGAATACACCATAACAACATTGACCACCAACCAATATATCGATCAAAAAGTTAGAAGATTATATTAGGTCATTTGCATTAAACTTATGATACTTAAAGCTAATAAATACAATATATTTATTCCTTAATTATTTGCATTATAAAGTAGTAAATATATTGTATTTTTTTCCTTAATAATGTTTTTATCGCATTAAAAATTATTAAGGAACTGCTCCATCGCCCATTATTTGTTTTTGCATAAACGTTTCAACGGTAAAACACAGTTACTTACACTAAAATACAGAGTTCACATTAATAGCATTTGCTCTTTTCAAAATTACTATGTGGATCTCTTTCAGATATTTAAATTCATTTTTTACAGCAAATGTCTGTGCTCAAAATAATAATAATATTTTATGAAAAACAGAGAATATATAAGGGATTTATAAGAAATTATTAAGTTTGTTGAAAGTAAAGAAAATTTACAAAAGATTGTTAATTAAACAAGAATAACTAATTTTTCATAAACAATTTCATTCTCCAATATATATTGGATAATTTTATTATTTTCCGATTATAATGAAAATTTATCAAAAACTCTCCTCTTTAAAACAAAATTTATTAAAAACTCTCTTTAAAGACTTTTCCCTCTATACTTTACAAAAAAAAACATAAACTACATTTATATCGGCGTGAATATGTTACGAAAAGTGCCCAGATAAATGCTAATTAAGTATATTCTTAAACGCACATTTCTAAGTTTGAAAATTTTAAAACAATTACATATTTTTATTACCAGGTTTTGTTATTCTTTCATAATATTTACTACACATACATAAAATCAGGAAATATGGTTTAGAGTTATATTGAAATATATTATAATATTTTAAATTACATTTTGCTTTCTGTAACATAATAAATTGAGTTCGTAATATGGTAATAAATACAATAAAAGGGTACAGTAAAGGTAAATTACTCTACTCCATTCCATATATTAAATTTAGCATACAAATTATATTTTTAAAAAGTTTTTATATATTTTTTCCGAATCTGCGATTTCACAACAAATTTTTTTTAATATTTTAATTTATTAAGTTTAATTTCTTTCTTTTTTTTTTTTTATTCTTCTAATATGGCAAACATCCAAGAAGACATAAATGCAAAAGATTATATTTTGATTAATATTTTTAAATGTACCACAATTAATATAATTTAATTCCTTTAAAAAAAAAAGAAATGATAAAATTGACAAAAAAAAATTATATATGTAGAAATAAAAGAAATATTAAGTATTATTATAAACAATCTCAAAAGAAGTATATGCTCCATTTATGTTAGGGATGGAGGCTTATTTAAAGACAAATATATGTTTATATAATGATATTTACTCTTTATATAAAATTATTCACCATTCCATGTAAATAAAATAAAGTTAGTGGGAAATTTATGTTTAAAATGGACAATATTCACTAAATTCCACTAGAATCTTCCTTTAATTTTAATAATTTAAGAGCAAGGATTATTGGAATATTGGAAGAATTATAAGGAAATTATTGAAATGAGTAAAAATAGGATGGGTTTTGTCATAGTGGTTTGCATCTTTATCATTGAACATAATCACTGTGATTTTGTCGCAGTGATTTTATTGACGCCTTAAAATATTTATAATGGAAGTATATACAAAAAACGATTTTTCTTATTAAAATTTCAAGAATTTTACGAATTTTTCAATTAATATTTAGATGTCATATTCAAACGAAAAATTGAATATTAATGCTTTTTACTAAGTATTTGGCCTATTAAATTATTTCAGTGAGATGAATGATATGAAATCAATTAATTATATAGCACTTATTAATACCTTATGGAAGATTTCAAAAAGTTAACATATGGCAATTTTTTTCAATGTCGTTTAGATAAAGACTGTCACAGTTACAAAATTTGTTGAAAAATCTCTTAAGTTATTCTCTTTATTTTTCTCTCTTTTTTCACTAAAACCCTTTTATGTGGAAATCCTGAGAAGAAGAATAGAATTTGAGCACAGAATGTCCGAAGACAAGCTTTCAATCCGTTGGAGCATAGCGCTTCGATTCGATTAAAATTGTGCTCCCATTACAACAGAATTATCTACTGAAAATTATTTATCCATTCTATTTTCTAGTCACTCTTCTCTCTGTTATTTTAAGACCAAAAAATAATTTAAATTAACTCTTTAATTTTCATTTATTTGTAAATAGAGTTCTAATGTTTCCAATATATATAATGATGCTTGCAAATAAAAATTAAACTGTTCACATGAGCCTGAAATTGGCCCCCTTTGAAGCCGTTATCTCTAATATAGGTTGAGACGTTACAGCCTATAAACAAATAGTGCCATTTCTGATCTGGTATTTAATCTTTTCTTCTTTGAACCATAAAATGATTATCCACCATCATTGTACTAATGAGAACAACCTGTCACTCAAGTTTGACTGCAGGTAACTAGTGTCAAGGATAATGAGACCCCATGAAATTACCAATTTGCAAGCCGATGATTAAAAAATGACTTGATTAAAATCAATTAATTATACATTATACATCAATTGCACAGCACTTATTATTATCTTTTAATTTTAAAAGTTGAATTATGGCATTTTTTTGCAAGTTTATAAATCTTTTAGATAAAGACTGTCACAGTTACAAAATTCGTTGAAAAATCTCTTTTCTTTTTTTCCAACTAAAAACCCTTTCATGTGAGATCCCGAGAAGAATAATAGAATTTGAGCAAAAAATGTCAGAAGACAAGCTTTCAATCCATTGGAGCACAGCACTTCGATTCGATTAAAATTGTGCTCCAACTACAACTGAATTATCTACAGACCTTTTTTTTTTTCTATTCCGTTTTCTAGTCACTCTTCTCTCTGTTATTTTAAGACCACAAAAATATCGGAGCTTAGAAGGGGGAAGAGCTCAAGTAATAGCAAAAGATATAACAGAAAAATAATTTTTCACTTTTGTAATAAAACTTCTAAAAATAATCTTCTGTCACATTAACTTCGACGCCATTGATAGAATCCTACAAAGGCCTGCAGGCAAATAGTGCCATTTCTCTTCTGGTATTTAATCTTTTCTTCTTTGAACCATATAATGTTTTTCTTCTAGTGTTTTTGCAAACGATTTCTCTACACCCTTCCACCCTCGCGTTTCTTTTTCTGCTTCAATGGAAAGTTGCAGTTAAAGTTAACTACATCGTTCCTTTAAAGGACCCGAAGAATAAATTTTTAATGCATCAGAAAATGGAGGGGAAAAAAAAACGTTATTGAATATTTTTTTTTGTCATTTTTTCTACTGAATTTCGATCTTTATTTTTGAACTAGTGCCTGTAGGAAAAAAAAAAACTTCATCTGAATATTTGAAAAGTGTTTTTTTTTTTTTTTTTTTTTTTTTTTTTTGAAAAAAAAAAAAAAAATGGAAAGTGTAAAGGAAAAATTAAGGATTTTTTGGAAAATAAAGTTATAATAAAGTTATGCAAATCTATCGAGATATTGTTTGTTTGTTTTATTTTATTTTATTTATTTATTAAAACGTTTTTGAAAATTCGATAGAAACTTGGTGGTTTTTATTTTTAAAAAAATTTAGAGGCTAGTTCTTTTTTTTTTTTTTCAATAAATAAACTTATTAAAGTTGTACAAGGTTTATAAAAATATGACCCTTAAAAGGAAATACTTTTAAATAAAAGAAAAGGGTGGTGTTTTTCAATAATAGGAGAACATCATTAAAATTGATGTAAAAAATTATTGAGTTACAAAAAAAAAAAAAAAATTACAAAGTGACAAATTGCAATTCTTTATAAAATATTGTGTAAAGAAATGATACTTTTTTAAGCTTATGCGTCAATAGAAAAAGAATAATAAACTTTGTATAAAATAAAAATATATATATTTTCTTTTTCTTTGCATTTTTTCGAATATTTAAAAAATTACACACAAATTATTCAATAGCTAATATTAATAAAACTAGTTTAAAAATTGTATTCCTTTTTTAATATTTATTTAAAATGAAAATGTGTTTTTATGTTTAAAATCTGTGGAAAATTAAGTATTGTTATTTATAATCCTTGATATTTAAAACTCTATTGCTAAAAAATACTCTTTTAACATAAGATGACAGTTAAAGCTCTAAAATAAACTTAATTAAAATAATGAAACTCAATGGGACTGTTAGAAGATTTTTTTTTATAATCCAAAAGCAGATCTTCGATTGTTAAATTGTTAATAAAATTTAAAATATTTTAAAAATAAAAAAAGCTTATCATTTTTCTTGTATAAGAAATTCATCCTAATCTATCAATCTATCTGAGTTGGGTTGTTCACGTTATTAATATGAATGACAATTGTACATTAAAAACTCTTTTTTGGCCAAACCAGTTACCAAAAAGAAAATGTGAAGGGCCAGATATTAACTAGTTTATCTTTAATAATTAAAAAGTAGAAGAGTTTTAATTAGAGATAAAATATTTGGCAACGTGCAATTCACAAGGTTTATCACACTCTCTGATGTCATGCCATGAATTATGATGAAATTCTAAATCAAAATCATATATATGCAATACAAAATTAAATTGTATTTCAGTATTGCAACAGTGAATCATTCATTGATGAAATTTTGAGGATTGACGTATACATAAGCATTTCACATACTGACATTATGCAGAAGCACAATGATTTAAAATTATTATTAAGACTCCATTATTTAATATATTTTTATTATGACAAGTAATTAATTTAATTCAAACACAAGAGTATACTTTCTAATCTGAACAAATAAATAACAAAATTCTATACATAATTACACAAGGTCATGCTCATAAATAAAACTAAAGATTAAAAATCAAATTCCTTACAGAATCATATTCTAATCATATTTTAACATATTTAAATAATAAATATTTTAAATATAAATATTTAAATAATCAATATTGTTAAATTTCCATTATCAATATTTAAATAATCAATATTGTAAGCATCAAAATTTCCATTATCAATATTTAAATAATAAGAATTTTTAATATCAATATTTCCAATATCAATATTAAAAAATCTATATTATAAGTATCAATTTTTTAAATTTCAATATTTAAATAATCAATATTTTTCAAATTTTAAACTTCAAATATTTAAATAATCAATATTTCAAGTATCAATATTTTAAATTTCAAAATTTAAATAATCAATATTAAATATCAATAGTAAAATAATCAATATTTAAATAATCAATAATTTAAATATCAATATTTCAATGATCGGATCAATATTTTAAATATCTATATTTAAATAATCAATATTTTAAATATCAATATTTCAATGATCGATATTTTAAATATCTATATTTAAATAATCAATATTTTAAATATTTATATTTAAATAAACAATATTTTAAATATTTATATTTAAATAAGCAATATTTTAAATATCAATATTTCAATGATCAATATTTTAAATATGTATATTTAAATAATCAGTATTTCAATTATCAATATTTTAAATATCTATATTTAAATAATGAATATTTTAAATATCAATATTTTAAATATCAATATTTCAATGATCGATATTTTAAATATCCATATTTAAATAATCAATATTTTTAAATATTTAATTTAAATTAACAATATTTTAAATATCGATATTTCAATTATCAATATTTTAAATATCTATATTTAAATAATGTATTTAAATAATCAGTATTTTAATGATCAATATTTTAAATATCTATATTTAAATAATCAATGTTTTGAATATCAATATTTAAATAATAAATATTTTAAATAACTATTTCAATCATTTATAAAAATACATTTTAAATATCTGATGACGAACAGAATACTGCTGGAAAAAAAACTTCCAAATGCTCCCATGTTCAAGGAGATGTGAAGAGTGGTGAACATAAAAAATAAAATCTCCAGGTTTCTCATATCGAATTATTTGATGATTCTATTTGCCAAATTGGATGAGTGAAATTAAAAATTATCTAAAGAAAACAGTTAATATAATTGTAAAAAATATTTAAATGCTCGTTAGTAATTCTTTCTCATTTCTGTTATTGCTTGCAATAATTCTTCTTCCTATTTAAACTTTGTCTATGTAAGGTTTCCTATTGGTAAGAGAAGTAATTAAGAGACTAAAGTACAGAAGATTTTAATGGCTTAGCATTAGATAAAACACACAGTGAAGGTAAGCAGTTTATGCAAATAAAATTGAATTTATTATTTGAAACAATGTAAGGCAACCTGTATTGTTTCATTCAAAGTTACAAGTTTGTATCATTCAAATTGCAATGTTGTATTATATTCTACATTCTGTTTTTTTTTTCTACAGAAAACTACTAGCATCATATTAACCTGTAAAATTAATAATAATAATAATCATCAAATTTCTTCAAAAATTATATTTTCAGAACAAAATATTTTATAATTTTAAACAATTCAAGAAGAACAGGACGCAGATGAAAGAAAAAAAAAAAAATTCTGATAAATGTTCTTATTTCTTAAGATTAGGAACAAGAGCGGGTTACACAAAAAGTAGAATTTTTAGATTTCTCGGAGATGGGTGTGTGAGATGAAAAGAAGATTAAAAGAAAAATGGCGCACAGTTTATGTAAAAATATTATTTAATCTATTACTTGAAACAACGTAGAACGAGTTGTATCGGGTGTTACAAAGTTGAAAGGTTGTATTATTCCAATTGCAACGTTGTATTATGTTTTACATTCTATTTTTTTCTGCAGAGAACAGGACACAGCTGAAAGAAGAAAAAAATATCATAAATGTTATTTTCAAGAACTCGATGAAGAGCGGAGTACGCAAAACGGCTAGGCTACAAAAGTTACTATTAACTACTTAAAATTACTACTATAAAGGCTTAACATTTGATAAAGCATACAGTTTATGCCGATACAAATGAATCCATTATTTGGAACAATATAGAACAAGTTGTATTGCTTTTGTAAATTTGCAAAGTTGTATTATGTTCAACATGGGGCCTGAATTTTGTCTGGCGCTCGGAAAATTACGGGTTCGAGCAACCAGTAAAACTAATAATAAAAAGTAATCAAATTTTTGGGTAAAGAAATTATGCAGCATTTTCAGAACAAAATACTTTGTCATTTTATACAATTGTCTACAGAAAAACAGGACAGTAAAACTAAAAATAAAAATTTTTTCTAAATAAATTATAAGAAAAAATACTTTGTCATTTTAACGATTGGGCTGAAAAAAAAAAATCTCATAAATATTTATTTAAAAAAACTGGACGAAGAGAGGGTTACACAAAAATAGGGTCTTCAGATTTCTCAAATCGAGTAAAGTGATGATTCTATTTTGCTAAAGTGGATGGCTGAAAATAAAAAATATCAAAAGAGAACACAGTAAATATCATTGCAAGAAATTTTTAAATGCTTTTTAATTTCCCTATTCCCATTTTTGTTATTGCTTGCAATAATTCTTGCTTAAGATTTCTTAATTAAACATTTATGTACAGTATCCTATTGATAAAAGAAATTGAATTTTACTAGGCTTAACCTTTGATAAAAGCACACAGTGAAAGTCAAGCAGTTTATGCAAATATAATTGAATCCCTTATTTTAAACACATTACAAGATGTTACATGTTTAAAGAAGTTGTCTTGTTGCAAAGTTGTATTATTCAAATTGCAACGTTGTATTATGTTGTCAGTTCTTTGTTTTACATATATTTTCTACAGAAAACTTTAGCATCATATTAGCGATTAATCTTTTACTTGAAACAATGTAGAACAACTTTATTGTTTTTGCAATTTTTTAAGTTTGTATCATTCATTATGTTTTTATTCTATTTTTCGATAGAAAACTGTCGGCTTTATATTAACAGCAAAGTATAATTAAATTTCTTCAAGAAATTATATTTTCAGAGCAAAAATACATCTTATTTTAAACAATTAAAGAAGAACAGGACGCAGCTGAAAGAAACAAAAAAAAAAGCTATTATTTCCAAAGAACAGGACGGGCAAGAGCGGGTTACACAAAAATAGAATCTTCAGATTTCTCGTGAAGATGGATGAGTGAGATGAAACGAAGATTAAAAGAAAGAAGATAAAAGAAAAGATAACTATTTCACGTCTTCTGTTCGAGATAAACCGAAGGTGCCAAACCTTTCTTCCGACTTCGTTAAAATCTGTTTTACGCCAGATTTGATGCAATCTTCTGCAGGATCTTGATAATAATGAAAGCGGTAGACAAAAGAAAAGGAGGAACATAAAAAAGAAGAAGAAGAAAGAAACTCGGAGGATCCTTTCGGGACTTTTCTTCGTCTTTTTATTTTTTTATCTGGTCCCCTCTTCAGTGCAGTATCTTCACTCTTAAGATCCTTTATGTAATGTCAGTTAACCCGCACGTGGTTTGGCAAAGTGAATTTCTCTGAGTCCGCTCTAAATAACTGGTGATAATGAGTGGTTCGGTCGAGACATTGGGTATTTCCGGCTAATTCCTGGAAATGGGTTCGATAGTTGGTGGTTCTGGAGGAGATAATAGCTTTTTAATCTTATCAGCTCTCAAGTTTTCAAGACTGGGTAAAAGAATTAATCTATCAGAATTATCCTTTTTTGGCGTCTATAAACATAATAAAATTAAAATTAATATAAAATAATTTTTCCAGAGTTTTGGTTTTATAAAGTTTGAACATCGAAATACTATAATAGACCATTACATTCATGTGTCAAACATCACATTTCTGTTAATTTTGAATAATGAAAAAGATGTAGGAAAAAAATTACTCAACAAAATTATTCATAAAATGCAAGACGTCATAATATTTTTCTAAGACTTCTTATTTTAAACATTTAAACATTATCTATGTAAGGTTTCCATATTAATAACAGCAATTGAATTTTACTAGATTTAACATTTGATAAAAAGCCCACAGTGACTAGCAAAGCAGGTATGCAAATATAATAAAATCCATTTTTGGAACAAAGTAGAACATGTCGTATTATATTTTTGCAAAGTTGCAAAATTGTATTATTCAAATTGCAAAGTTGTATTATTCTTGCAAAGCCTTAATTTTAGTTCTATGTTACTACTGGAATAGTAACATAGAACTAAAACTAATACACTACCGGATAAAACTGATAACAAAATAATAATAAAATTACTTCAAGAAATTATATGTTCAGAACAAAAATAATTCTACATTTTAAACAACTGATAAAAACAGGACACACTGAAAGAAACAAAAATATCTCATAAACGTTCTTATTTTCAAAGAACAGGAGTAGGTTACAAAAAATAAATCTTCAGATTTCGAGAGGGGTGAGTAAGAAAAAGCGAAAATTAAAAGAAAGAATGAAAGAAGAAAAAAAAAAAAAAAAGAAAAGGAACTATTTCACCTCTTCTGTTCGATAAACAGAAGGTGCCAAACCTTTTCTTCCGACTTCGTTGGGGCGCAAAATCTGCTTTACGCCAGACTTGATGCAATCTTCTGCAGGATCTTGGATAATAATGAAAGCGGTAGACAAAAGAAAAGGAGGAACAAAAAAAGAAGAAGAAGAAAGAAACTCGGAAATATCTTTCGGGACTTTTCTTCGTCTTCTTATATTTTTTATCTGGTCCTCTTCAGCGCAGTATCTTCACACTTAAGATCCTTTATGCAATGTCAGTTAACCCGCAAGTGGTATGGCAAAGTGAATTTCTGAGTCTGCTCTAAGTAACTGGTGATGATAAGTGATTCGGTAAAGATTGGGTATTAATCGGCTAATTTGTGGAAACGGTTTTCCCGAAACAATAAAAGCCTTAATTTAATTTTTCCTCCAATCGGGATGGATTATGGACTCTATAGTTGGTGCTTTTGAAGAGATAATAATTTTTTAATCCTTCCAGAACTCAATATACTTTTTCATTTTAAACAATTGAAGAAGAAAAGGACGTAGTTGAAAAGAAACAAAAAAAAAAATCTCATAAATGTTCATATTTCCAAAGAACAGGAGGGACGAGAGCGGGTTACACAAAAATAGAATCTTCAGTTTTCTCAGTGAAGAGGGGTGAGTGAGATGAAAAGACGATTAAAAGAAAGAAAAAAAAAAAGAAAAGAGGTCTGTTCTATAAAACCGAAGGTGCCAATCTTTCTTCCGACTTCGTTGCGGCGCAAAATCTGCTTTTTACGCCAGACTTGATGCAATC
The DNA here is from genome assembly GCA_021605095.1 of Caerostris extrusa. Taxonomy (NCBI): domain Eukaryota; kingdom Metazoa; phylum Arthropoda; class Arachnida; order Araneae; family Araneidae; genus Caerostris; species Caerostris extrusa. The sequence continues at coordinate 109,371 of BPLR01019336.1, forward strand.
TTCTGCGGGATCTTGGATAATAATGAAAGCGGTAGACAAAAGAAAAGGAGGAACATAAAAAAAAGAGAAAAAGAAACTCGGAGGATCCTTTCGGGACTTTTCTTTCCTCTTCTTTATATTTTTTATCTGGTCCTCTTCGGCGCAGTATTTCCACACTTAAGATCCTTTATGTAATGTCAGTTAACCCCAGCACGTGGTATGGCAAAGGAATTTTCTGAGTCTGCTCTGAGTAACTTGTGATGATAAGTGATTATATCGCGAGATTGGGTATTTCCGGCTAATTCCTGGAAACAATGAAGCCTTACTTTAATTTTTCTTTCAATCGAGATAGATTATGGATCCAATAGGTGCTTCTGGGAGATAATGGCTTTTTAATCCTTTCAGCTCTCAAGTTTTCAAGACTGGATAAAGGAATTAATCTATAGGAATTATCTTCGCGTCCATAAATAAAATTGAAACTAATATAAAATATTTTTTTTAAGTTTTGATTTCATAAAGTTTGGGCATCTAAATACTACAACAGACCATTACATTTTATGTGTCAAACATCGCATTTCTCTTAATTATTGAAGAATAAAAAGAGGTGTAAAAAGAACAAGAATTTGCATTGCTCAACAAAATTTTTCTACTACTATTACTAAACCACACCGACTTTGCTAGAGCTGAGTTGCCACAATACAGTTTGGGAATGATGTGTGTCAGAAGACTGATTGATTCTCTACGCTCTACGTCCATATGAGACTGGGACTGGATGAAAGATTCCGAACCATTAGAAACATCGATGACACTGTCGAGAATCCAACTCGAAGCATCTCGTACCGCGCCCCATACTGCTAGCCACTCGGCCATTTATTAGGCTTTACTATTCAGGGAAAGCACACAGTTTATGCAAATGGAATTTAAACCATTACTTGAAACAAAGTAGAACAAATTGCATTACGTTTTTACAAAGTTGCAAAGTTGTAATATTCAAATTGCAAAGTTGTATTCATTCAGTTGCTCATTCTATTTTTCTACAGAAAACTACGAAAATCATATTAGCAAGTAAATTTAATAATAAAAATTTATAATCAAATTTCTTTAAGAAATTAAATTTTGAGAAAAAATACTTTCTAATTTTAAACAATTGAAGAAGAACAGGACGCTGGTGAAAGAAACAAAAAAAAATCTCATAAATGTTCTTACTTCCAAAGAACAGGAGCAGGAGCGGGTTACTCAAAAATAGAATCTTCAGATTTCTCGAGAAGATGGGTGAGTGAGAAGAGAAGAAGATTAAAAAAAAGAAGAAAAGAAAAGAAAAAGGAACTATTTCACCTCTTCTGTTCGATAAAACCGAAGGTGCCAGACCTTTTCTTCCGACTTCGTTGGGGCGCAAAATCTGCTTTACGCCAGATTTGATGCAATCTTCTGCAGGATCCTGGTTAATAATGAAAGCGGTAGACAAAAGAAGTGGAGGAACAAAAAAAAAAAAAAAAAGAAGAAGAAAGAAACTCGGAGGATTCTTTCGGAATTTTTCTTCGTCTTCTTTATTTTCTTTATCGGGTCCTCTTCAGCGCAGTATCTTCACTCTTAAGATCCTTTATGTAATGTCAGTTAACCCGCACGTGGTGTGGCAAAGTGAATTTCTCCGAGTCTGCTCTAAGTAACTGGTGATGATAACTGATTCGGTTGCAAGATTGGGTATTTCCGGCTAATTCCTGGAAACAATAAAGCCTTAATCTAATTTTTTTTCCCATCGGGATAGATTATGGAGTCGATAAGTGCTTCTTCTGGATGAGATAACAACTTTTAATCCTTTCAGCTCTCAAGTTTTCAAAGCTGGTTAAAAGAATTATCTTAGCGTCCATAAATAAAACTGAAATTAATATAAATTTTTTCTAGTGTTTGGTTTTCGTAAAATGTTGGGCAGAGATACTACAATAGACCTTTAAATTTCATATGTTAAATATCACATTTATGTTAACTTTTGAAAAATAAATGGAGGTAGGAAAGAACAAGCAATTTCATTCCTCAAAAAAAACTTTTCTACTATTATTACTAAACCACACCACATCACTGTGCCTAAAGCTGAGTTGCCCTGTACAGTTCCGGAATAATGTGGGTGAGAAGTCTCATGTGTTTCTTTAATCTTTACGTTCATTTGAGACTGGGACATATGGCGTAAAGTGTATTCCAAACCACTATAAACATCCGTGGCACCGCCGATAATTGAAGTCGAAGCCTGTGGTACCAAGCGCCAGACTGCTAGTCCACTCGACCATTTATTAGGCTTTACTAGCAGTTTAATCCATTACTTGAAACAAAGTAGAAGAAGTTACAATATGTTTTTACAAAGCTGCAAAGTTGTAATATTCAAATCGCAAATTAGTATTATGTTTATAGTACTACGTTTTATATTCTTTCTACAGAAAACTACTAGATTCATATTAGCCAGTAAATTTAATAATAAAAATTTATAATTATATTTTCAGAACAAAATACTTTCTCACTTTAAACAAATTGAAGAAAAACAGAACTCTGCTGAAAAGAAACAAAAAAAATTTTTTTTATAAATGTTCTTATTTCCAAAGAACAGAAGGGGCAAGAGCGGGTTACACAAAAATAGAATCTTCAGATTTCTCAGAGATGCGTGAGTGAGATGAAAAGAAGATTAAAAGAAAGAAAAAAAAAAAAAAAGAAAAGAAACGGGAACTATTTCACCTCTTCTGTTCGATAAAACCGAAGGTGCCAAACCTTTTCTTCCGACTTCGTTGGGGCGCAAAATCTGCTTTACGCCAGACTTGATGCAATCTTCTGCGGGATCTTGGATAATAATGAAAGCGGTAGACAAAAGAAAAGGAGGAACAAAAAAAGAAGAAGAAGAAAGAAACTCGGAGGATTCTTTCGGGACTTTTTCTTCGACTTCTTTATTTTTTATCGGGTCCTCTTCAGCGCAGTATCTTCACTCTTAAGATCCTTTATGTAATGTCAGTTAACCCGCACGTGGTGTGGCAAAGTGAATTTCTCTGAGTCTGCTCTGAGTAACTTGTGATGATAAGTGATTATCGCGAGATTGGGTATTTCCGGCTAATTCCTGGAAACAATAAAGCCTTAATTTAATTTTTTTTTTCTTCCAATCGGGATAGATTATTGACTCGATATGTGCTTTTTCTGGATGAGATAATAGCTTTTTAATCCTTTCAGCTCTCAACTTTTGAAGGCTGGGTAAAAGAATTAATCTATTGGAAATATATTCGAGTCCATAAATAAAATTAAAATTAATATAAAGTAATTTTTTTAAAAGTTTATTTTACAAAGTTTTCTCCTTGAAGTACTACAATAGACCATTAAATTTTAAATGCCAGATATCACGTTTTTGTTAATATGGGCAGCATAGAAAGAGGTAGAAAAACGAGCAATTTCATTCCTCAACAAAAATATTTACAGAATAAAAGACGTATAGAATTTTTGTATCTCATGTAATACATTATGCAATTTGTATTTCTTGTCTCCCATACTATAACAGGCAATTTGAATTTTGTATTTCTTATCTCACATACTATAACAGACAATTTGTATTTTGTATTTCTTATCTCACATACTATAACAGGCAATTTGTGTTTTGTATCTCATCATATACTACAATTGGCCATTGAAATTTAAATGTCAAATATCCCATTTCTGTTAATTTTTGAAGAATAAACAGAGGAAAGAACAAGCAATTTCTTTCCTGAACAAAATTATTCTACCACTATTACTAAACCACAAACCATCACCATACCCAGAGCTGAGATCACCATACAAAGTCTGATTGGATTCTCTACGCTCTACGTTCATATTAGACTGAGACCTACGGCTCAAAGTGGATTCCCAACCCCTACAAACATCCATGATACCTCCGAGAATCGAACTCGAAAGCTGTGGTACCAAGGCCCAGACCGCTAGACCCTCGGTTATTTATTAGGTTTTACTATTTGATAAAAGCACACAGTTTATGTAAATACAATTTAATCCATTACTTGAAACAAAGTGGAACAAGTTGTATTACATTTTTATGCAAAGTTGTATTATGTTTTTTGGTCTATGTTTTACATTCTATTTGTTTCTGCAGAAAACTACTAAAATCAGGTGACCCAATAAATTTAATAATAAAAATTTATAACCAAATTTCATTGAGAAATTATATCTTCAGAACAAAAAAAAATATTTCACATTTTAATTGATTGAAGAAGTACAGGACGCAGCTGAAAAGAAACAAAAATTATCTCATAAAAATTCTTATTTCCAAAGAACAGGCGCAGGACCGGGTTACACAAAAATAGAATCTTCAGATTTCTTATGAAGATGGGTGAGTGAGATGAAAAGATGATTAAAAGAAAGAAAAAAAAAAAAAAAGAAAAGAAAACTATTACACCTATTCTGTTTGATAAAACCTTAAACCTTTTCTTCCGACTTCGTTGGGGCGCAAAATCTGCTTTACGCCAGACTTGATGCAATCTTCTGCAGGATCTTGGATAATGATGAAAGCGGTAGACAAAAGAAAAGGAGGAACAAAAAAAAAGAAGAGAAGAAGAAAGAAACTCGGTGGATTCTTTCAGGACTTTTTCTTCGTCTTCTTTAATTTTTTATTTGGTCCTCTCCAGCGCAGTATCTTCTCACTTAAGAACCTTTATGTAATGTCAGTTAACCCGCACGTGGTATGGCAAAGTGAATTTCTCTGAGTCTGCTCTAAATAACTGGTAATGATAAGTGATTCGGTAACGAGTTTGGGTATTTCCAGCTAATTCCTGAAACGGTTTTCCTGGAAACAATAAAAACCTTAATTTAATTTTTCTTCCAATCACGATAGATTATGGACTCGATAGTTGCTGCTTCTGGTTGAGATAATAGCTTTTAATCCTTTCAGCTCTCCAGTTTTCAAGGATGGATAAATGAATTAATCTGTTGGAAATATCTTGGCGTCCATAAATAAAATTTAAAGTAATATATTTTTATTCAAAGGTTTGGAAATCGAAATACTACAATAGACCAATAAATTTCATGTGTCAAACAACATATTTCTGTTAATTATTGAAGCACAAAAGAAGTAAGAAAAACAAGCAATTCAATTCCTGAACAAAAATATTCATCGAATGAAAAACGTCATAATATTTTTGTAAGACTTTCTTCTAAGACATCCTATTTAAACATTGTCTATGTAAGGTTTCCTATCGAAAACAGAAATTGAATTTTATTAGACTTAATTATTTGATAAAAGCACACAGTAACTAGGACGCAGCTTATGCAAATAAAAATAATTCCATTATTTGCAACAAAGTATAACATGTTGTATTAGGTTTTTCCAAAGTTGCGAAATTGCATTATTCAAGTTGCAAAGTTGTATTATATTTTTGCAAAATTGTAAAATTGTATTATTCAGGTTGCAAAGTTGTATTATTCAAATTGCGAAGTTGTGTTAATGAAGATGTAAAATTGTGTTATGTTTTTAATTAAGTGTTATTACTAGCATCTTATTAACCGGTAAAACTGATAATAAAATACATAATCAAATTTCTTTAAGAAATTATATTTTCGGAACAAAACACTTTCTCATTTTAAACAATTGAAGAAGAACAGGACGCAGCTGAAAGAAGAAACAGAAATCTCATAAATGTTGTTATTTCCAAAGAACAGGAGCAGGAGCGGGTTACACAAAAATAGAATCTTCAGATTTCTCGTGAAGATGGGTGAGTGAGAAAAAGAAGATTAAAAGAAAGAAAGAAAAAGAAGAAAAAAGGGAACTATTTCACCCCTTGTGTTCGATGAAACCGTAGGTGCCGGACATTTTTTTCGTTGGGGCGCAAAATCTGCTTTACGCCAGACTTGATGCAATCTTCTGCAGGATCTTGGATAATAATGAAAGCGGTAGACAAAAGAAAAGGAGGAACATAAAAAAAAGACAGAAGAAAGAAACTGGAGGATTCTTTCGACTTTTTCTTCCTCTTCTTTATTTTTTTATCGGGTCCCTCTTCAGCGCAGTATCTCCACTCTTAAGATCCTTTATGTAATGTCAGTTAATCGGCACGTGGTATGGCAAAGTGAATTTCACTGAGTCGGCTCTAAGTAACTGGTGATGATAAGTGATTATATCGCGAGATTTGGTATTTCCGGCTAATTCCTGGAAACAATGAAGCCTTACTTTAATTTTTCTTTTCAATCGAGATAGATTATGGATCCGATAGGTGCTTCTTCTGATGAGATAATAGCTTTTTAATCCTTTCAGCTCTCAAGTTTTCAAAGCTGGTTGCAAGAATTATCAGCAACCAACGAACGAAGCACATGATGTTACGTATTGCTCTTACTTAAAAATTAGCTTTTACATAAAAAGAAATCAAGTTTTCTAGAATTCCAATTTTTTTTTTATAGTTAATATTTTGTAGTAGTTTATTTAGTTCTAAGATTAACAGAAAATAGTTTAAATTAAAATCATTTTAGTTTAAAAGGCAACTATAAGCTATTAAAAACTTCTACTTATCTTATTTAAATTTGACATTAATTCTTATATAGCACATGAAAAATTCCTAATATAACTTTTAAATTCTTAACTAAAAAATAGACATAGTTGAAAAATAAAAATTCTGCAATTGTCATTTATAGCAAGTATATCTGACTAGCATATTAAATAAAACATTGCTTTAAAAAAAAAAAAAATTTCAGTGTAACTAATAAGAATCATTTAGTTAGTCAAACAGTGCATTTCTTCAAGTACTGTGTGTTTTAATACAGTAAATTTGAATAAAGAACTGTGAAGTAAATCTATTATTGTTTTCATAATAAATATATACTTGAAAAAAAAAAATTATAGCAAGAATTATGTGTCTGTAAATGTTAAAATTAAATTATGGTAATTAATTACTATGCATACTTCTTTGAGTAAAAAATAAAAATAATAGATATTATAGTAATAACTGACTATTTTTGAGACCAATGGGGTGGGGGAGCCACTGCTTGCAGACATTAATTTTAAAATTTAGATAATAGCACATATTTTTATTAACTCAAGATTAATGTAACTTATTTTTATTTCCTTAGTTTAGTTTGAATTCTACATTGCACAAATATTAAAAAAAAAACCAAAAAACTATTGAAAAAGTTCCACACTAACTATTTTTTTCTTTTAAAGCAACTTTACGGCAAGTATATTTGACCTAGCACCAATAACAAGTAATCCGTTTGTCAGTTTTCACCATTAAAATGTATATTTTCCAATCCATTTGATCCATAGTTGAATTAGACATAAGTTTTATACCATTGATAAATAAAAGATTGGGCTATTTTTACATTTTCCTTTATCTAAGAGTTAAGATAACCTTTTAAAATATGTTATTTCCTGTCCTGTTGCAAAGAATAGATAATATGCCATTTATAATCTTATATAGTTTAAAACATGCTTAATAAAAAAATCAATATTTATCCTTTTGTGAATTTTCAAATTAATTTTAATTTTTAAAAAGGCTTTAGCAATTTTGTAATCTATAGAAATTTAAACAATGTATTTCTTGTATTTTAATTTAAACTTTTTTCATTTAATGTCTACATTACTTGTTTTCTCCAAGTACATACAGTTGATTCAACTGAAGCAATATTGAACCCATTTTAGCTTTGAAAGTCTATTTTATGGGGTGTATTGAGTTACTTTTCTACATCTTTCAATAAAAACAATTCTTATTTAAAAAGTTTATTTGTATACATAATAGTAATCAAAATTTGACATATCAGAAAAAATCCTTGCATTATACAATTGGTGAATCATAATGTATTTTAAGTGTTTTCATTCCTTGCTTCCAGCCTTATATACACTCCTTTAGGTGTAAGAGTTCTCAAGCGACACAGAATGTTCAATTCATCCTTAAAAAAATACACAATTATTTCTTGTTTTAGTTGTGATTAATTGAAAATCACAATCGCCTTTAGAAATAAAATATTACTTTATTTTCCCCAACAACAAAAATCAACCAAAATGCATTACTAAGACACCTAGTAAACTTCAGCAATATTTATTATTCAATATATTCTGTAATTGTTAGATTAAATTAGTCACTGAAAAAATTTTGTAAATAAATCGGAGAATTTAATTATTTTTACTTAAATTTTATCTGTAGAAATTACGCTGCACACCCATGGGCTTTATCCCGACAGATTAACAATCCTTACTTTAAACCAGGAGTAATCAACCTTTTATACCTAACCCCCTCCCCTCCCTCCTTTGTAAAACTTATAAAGCAGAGTTAAAGCATATAACAATTTCTTACCAAATATTTTATGTCGGACTTTCACTAAATTTGACAGAATAAATAATTATAAAACAACTTATTGTAGCTAAATCTATCTTTTATTCATACTTTGCATGGTTGCAAGCATAAAGTGAGATGAAATTACATTTAATCAATTAAATTATTGAGGTATCTGATGCTGTGAATCTAAATAACAGTTATCTGGCCAATTTTTCTAAGAAACAAAGATCTCTTGGAAATATTTAGGCAGTTTCTTTCGTTGGTTATAATATCATTAACAGCACTAAATATTGATTCCACAAAATATGAAGTAGGGAAAGATATCAATAAACTGAATATTTTCTACATATTCGGATATGTCAGACATTTTTAAACATTACTTGAAAATTCTTCTATTTCAAGAAAATCAATTAAATCTTTAAAAAAGTAAAGTAGTTTAGTAACCAACAAAATCTCTACCACCCACCATGAAAGCTGGAACGCCCTACTAGTGTGCGGTAGGGATAAGGTTGACTACCATTGCTCTAAATTAATAAATTATGCGTTTCAAACGATGGCATTTAGGACTTAGTGAGAATTTCAATAGCAGTGCTTATGTGTCGAACAAAGTGAAGAGTGAATGCCACCCGTATAATACAACTTTTAAGATGGCCTTACCTTTTGTTTTTCTCCCAGCTTGATGCAAAATTTATTGATGGTGTGAGCTATAGCTAGCTTTGCCTCTAGCTGCGCGAAACGCATTCCCAGACAGTTCCTGGGCCCTACTCCAAAAGGAAGGTATGTCACTCCGTCAGTGTTGGGCTTGCTGCTGAACCTGCAGGAAGAAAACGAAACAACAAAGTTTGTGAATAATTCAGATTCAAAGAAAAGTTAAAAATAAAAGAAGCGCAAGTCACAACTGAAACAATTTGTTCATCCTTTAAACAAAGTTAGTTCCATACACATTTTTTATAACTAATTTATGATGCAGAAAATATCGGTCATTAAATTTCTAGCGGAGGTAAAAATCAAAAATAAAATGATCTTTACAATTGTATGTATTTTCAGTATTGATTAATTTTAGTTTGCTAATAACTTTGAGCTGGAATCCCAAACAGAAATTATATTTAAATAGTTAGATGTTTTTATTTAATGTTCTTTCCGGTCATATTTAATACTTATAGATATTTCAACACAACGCCCAAGCTTTACACGTCAAAATATTTAAAAAAATTTAGGATAAAAGAATATTTTTACTTTTTAATACGCTTTTATTAGTTTCACCTGTATGTTTGTTTGTTTGTAAGTGACTCTTTGTGCTCGATTTTGCCCTACTTTAAGCGATCAGATTTAATTTTAAATGTGTACTTATCAAGGACCGACGACAATAAAATATTTTGATAAGTTTATGGTCTCATCATGATTAGGATCGCGAGGATTAGTGATTTTATTTTAGCTTATGAAGAGCAATTTAACGCATGTAGAATGAAAATACCTAAGACATTCCAAACCTACGTGGGATAGTGGCACAACGGATAACGCGCCTGATTACGGATCAGGAGATTCCTTGTTCGAACCTGGCTGGCTCGACATATTCGCATTTAGCCTTTGTTTTACTCACAATTAAATTATTGTAAGAACTATAGTTCCAGTCTTTCGTACCAGGACCTTATTTAAATATTATAGTTTAAAAACACTAAAAAACACGCTTTTAGAGTTAATCAAACTAAAAGGTAAAAAATAATTGTTAACAAAAGAATAAAATTACTGAGGAGAAAATGAATGTCACTGTTCTAAAGGCGTGGGGTGCTTTGTATGACATTTTTAAACTAACTCTGCATTTCGGAAGGAAACTAGTGAAAAATTAGAACGATTGATATCGAGCACCGCACGCTTTTAGAACAGTGACATTAATTTTCTCGTCAGTAATTTAATTCTTTGTTAACAATTATTTTTAGTTTGATTAACTCTAAAAGCGTGTTTTTTAGTTTTTTAAACTATAATTTATTTGGTTTTGTAAATCATTACCCATTCTGAAAAAAATTATATTGTTGTTTTAGAATCTTCCGAACTTTATCTATTCGTTTACACCGCCAAATTTGTTTACTATAATATCTTTAATAATTCAAAAGTTCCTCAATTTTTGTTGCATCGAGCTCAGTATAGAAAGTGGGTAAGGATGAATTTTTCATCAAAAAGTTAAAATGAGATCTTGCACCAATTAAACAGCATTTTCAAATTATTATTTTCCTTTTTTACTCTTAATCTTACTCATATAACTACATAATATTATGACTTTAAATAAAGTAGCATATGAACTTTGGCTCAGATTATGATGAGTAGCTTCAAACCAATACTACAACACATTAACGAAATCCTCATCATATAGAAAACGTTCATATCTTCAAAGAAACTTTCTATAAAACTGATTAATGTTAAAAGAAATCGCCAATGTCGTTTAGAAAAAAGTTACAAATAAGAGTAGTTGAATAAAAAAAGAAAAATTGAATTTAAAGACAATCAAAGAATTTCATGTAATGCCAATATCATTGCGTTTTTAGAAAAGATAATAATTTAGATTGAAAAGTAACTATATTTCACTATGACGACACGACAAGCATAATATTCTCGTAATTTATACTAAAAGTCATGATATTGTAGTACTAAAATTGTAATATTATCTCTGAGCCGTCTTGTTACATGGATTCTGAAATAGAAATGAAATTATGGAAAATTTTAGCTCCCTAGAGTGCTCCTTGCGCATAGTTTGGGAAGCATTAAGTTATTGGAGCCAAAATGTTGTCTCACCTTTCCGGATCGAATATCTCGGGTTCGGACCAAAATTCCGGATCATGATGCATCAGATGAACGGGAGCTTGGATGAGCATTCCTTTTGGGATGTGGATGTCACCATATTGGACGTCTTCAAGTGCATATCGATTTGTGAACCTGTAAAGAAATAAAATTCACCGAGAGCTTTAACGTCTTGCGTATTTTTGATACGTAATGTTATGTCCCCATGTATAATTTTTACTTTAAAATAATATCATTTAGTATACAATTTAACGCAAATCTGAAAATAAATATGTAAACAAAGAAGAAATCTAATTTAAAAAGAAAAGGCCAAAAATATAGTGATGATTTGATGGGCAAGTACTCGAATAGAGAAGGGCCGTTAGCTATGTCTGAAGAAAAATAATTGTTTCAGGCTACTCTTAAAATATACTGAATCTAATGATAATTTTAAGCCAAAAAGTTTAATAAAATTGCACAATCTAAGACATCTACTATAAAAAATACACAAAAATATCATCTACAGTAAAAAATTGACTTCTTTCCATCGAGAATATTTTTCTTTAAATAATTGAACGAATCAAGAATTTTTAATCACTAAATTAAAAAATATTTCAACGAATCTGGAATTTTTAATTACTAAAATGAAACATATTTATTTATAATGTAAATAAGAAAAGAACGATAGATATTGAAATAAAACAAAAACTATATTGAATTCATTCGTTTTTTGATGCATTTTTATGTACTCTAATTTTCTTCTATAGTCCGCAATCCCGTATAATCCGCAAAAGCAAAAAAAAAAAAAAAAAAAAAAAAGTAGGGCGGTGCTTTCCAGGAGGACTACCAAGCATTTGCGTATCGTATGGATGAAAATTCGGAAGAATTCCCACCAACTAGTCCGACTAAAAAGAAGGCTGGATGCTGAATACCAAAATCGCCCTTGAGCCTCCTCGTTTTTGAAACTGTGTCTACAACGAAACAACCAACGGATTGAACCTCAGCCCTAATACTCAGTGGCACACGTTACCACTGAACCAAGAGTCGGGCATATCTGAATATGCATTCAGAACCTTAGGCTATGTTACTTAACATTTATTTTTTTATCTTTATTTATTATTTGAAATATCAGAGAAACTACGGACTATATTACAAAATTCTGTAAGAAAAGAACTAAAATAGATAGAAATAAATGTATCTATTAATTTACAATGTAAATACGAAAAGTCACAAATTTTAACGTAAAAATCATTAAGTGATTCTCAATAATTCATCTCTGATATATAATCACAACATCAATTAACGCAGTTTGTAATAAGCTATTAAAACCGTACGGAAGTTTTCTCTCATTATTTTAAAGTAATACTATAGAAAAGATATTAGAGAGTTTTGCATAACGTTTTTTTTATCGTCCGATATCTTTTCTCCCCTACCGCGCATGCTCATAGGAAGTATTATTACAGATATGCATGCGCAATAGTACAATGTTTCCTATGAGCATGCGCGTTAGGGAGAAAAAAAAATATCGGACGATAAAAAACGTTATGCAAAAACTCTATTATTATTTCATACTTACAGATGAACAGGTGGGTGTATTCTCATACTTTCACTCAACACCTTGTCCAAGTAAGGAAGCTTGTTTACAGTGGCATATTCTAATTTTTGACCCTGTTGAGAAAACAGTTTAAGCAAAATTATTTGTGGTTTGTCAGACTTCTGTAAATTATTTTCATTAATTTTTAACAAAAAAAATACAAATTTTACAGTTAAGAAACAACAATGGTATTTTTTTTTTTAGTTTTCGTTTTTGTTTCGTTTAAATTTAAAAACAATATACAAAGTGTACAAACAATACCATATAAACAGTGCAGGGTTGAGAATCCTCGCTTGAAATACATGAAAATGTCCTAAGGAAACATATTTTTACGATGTATAGTTTTCGAGAAAACTGTGACAGAAAATGTATGATGTCACATACATTTTCTGTATATACATTTTAACATATTTTCTGTACATACATCACATACATGAAAATAAGTTTTATTGTCACCGAGTCAATCTGTAGAACAGAAAGAAACAATAATCCCTAGACACTTAATTGTTCGCTTCGTGAAGTGGAGTTGACAGCTAATTCTTATTAGAGTAGTTAAATTAACAATTACGTTAATATTTACACAAGTATACTCTTTATTATCTTTTATGTACATTTTATTAATGGATTTTTAAAAAATTTATGAAATAAATTCAATATATATGTACATATACATAAACAGTTATTGTATAACAAAAGAATTTTTACAATTTTAAATTATATTTTAGTATTTGCACTAGATTAAAAGACATTCTTGTACTCTAAATTTGCTTACAAAAGAAAGATGTCCTGCACAAATGACAGGCACCAAATTATTATAGAATAGCTTAAGACAAAAGAAAATTGTACATTTTTATCACAAAGATGCTATATTTGTATTACCTTAAATCTTATTTGTTTTTAATAATAGAATAGCTTCTATAAGATCTTCTTTCATTGTTGATCTAAGATAGCTTTTTATAAGCCTCAGCCTCTCAAAATTTCACGTTTGCTGGCAAAACAGTCACTGTATTTTCTACTGGTTGTATTATTCAAAGATATAACTGAATTGCCTCCCAAACATTAATTTTTGAATTTTGAAAAAAAAAAAATAAGCATTATTTTTATAAACAAAAACAATGGAACTTTTAAACCGATTCTCTACCTCTGGATTTTACATTCGCATTTTATGTGATGGTATCATGATTAATATATGCAGTAATGCCCTAATATGAAAAACTTAATTCTACCGGTAAGCCGATGATGAGCCGATGAGACTTCAATAAGAAAATTTTTCCTTACAAACGTCAATTGGCTCCTTGGTATTCTCTATTAATACGTTTTTATAAGATTAAATATCACCTAAGTATGTGGATTCGATCCTTAATTTTTATCATGGAATGATGGCCTGCTTTTTTTTTTATCTCCTATAAATTTCATTTAAATTCAATAATTCCTTTATGTTATAATTTTCTTAATCACGAATGCATAACACAATAGACATATTGCAGATTCCACTCAAAATTACCAAATAATTTAGCAATTCACCAAAAGAATTTTTAACTTGATTAATGAGCTAGAACTTTAATTACCTCGTATAAATGTAATATATATATATATATAAAGAATAGTAGATAAAAGCTTACGCGTTCTATCAGTTCCTTAATTTCTTGAAGCAAATTATCTTGCACATCCTGGTGTTTTGCCAACAGGTAAGCTGTGTAGGCTAAGGCAGTGCTCGTCGTTTCGTAGCTAAAGGAAGAAAAATTAACTAATTATAAAAGAAAGGATTATTATTTAAAGCATTTATAGCCCCAAAAAATTTATAAAAATAATGGTTGATTATTACAATACATAATATTATTTATAAGTTAAATTAAATTTAGTTTCAGTTTTACGCAATGGAAGATATCGTGATTAAAATTGAATCTTAAGCAATGAATGTCTTTCAGTCTTCATGGTGAATGTATCGAAGAAATTCATATATTTAAAAATTAATATGTATATTAACTAAAATTAACTTATTTTTTATGTATATTTATTAGGCATTCTAGTTCTTTAAAATATTATAAGCAGTACCCTGATTTTGTACGCTTTAGTTAGATTACAAGCAAAGTCTTTTCGAATATTCTGGTGACTTATGCTATGATTACTGCTTTGAAATAAGAGTATATTTGATAGAGATAATGGTAGAGATTGTATAATTGTATAAATTCTTGAGTGAAGTACACCCAGAAAATATCGACAAGAGTTAGATCTCTAACAAAACTTTTCAATATTAAATTTATTACTATATTGTGACTTAAAAATAAGGATTTTTGTTTTCTGTATCCAAAGTTATTGTAATTTATGTCTCGTACAAAATCAACTATGGTTATTGCATAAGTTTGAATGCTGCATTTTATTTTATAATTTATTAAATTAATTTTAATGAATAATATCGCTGAAAATTAAAACCATTAAATATGTTTCAGTTGTTCTTTTTTTTTTAAATTTTGAATTGATTGTCATTCTCAAGATAAAACAATAGCAAAATATTAGTTTCTAAAATACACATTTTTAAACAAGAAGCAGAAAAACCTTCGACTAAGACGATTTCTGATTTGCCCAGATCACTCGAAAGATCAGAATAGATGATTTTAGCAAGTTTATCTACCCAATCCGTTTATATTACGAATATTTCACTTCTTTCAAGTTGCTTTAAGTTATTTAGTATTATTTTTCTGTAATAATTATATTTAATTTAATGCAACTCGAAGGCAAAATTTAATTTCATAAACATCATCAGGTGTTAGATCCAGTATTTCTTTTTTAAAAATTGTCATAGAATATTGCTTATCTTTGAATGATCAAGATCTGCATTTTTTTTAAATTTTGTTTTAATTAAAATGAGTGATTATTATCAATAATGATTTTTTATAATTGAAATAAAACATAAAAAGAGGAAATTTGTTAGTTTCCCAAATTATTTGTTTTCTTTATGAAACTTATATTAATTTTGAGTTTGATATTAATTTTTATTTATATGAAGAAAAAAATATATTTTAGAAAAATAGCTTAAAATAAAAAAAAATTAATAATTAATGGTGTAAATAATAAAATAATAGTTTAAATAAATTTGTTCACCAAACTTTTATGAAATGATATTAGAGTGATAATTTCAGTAACATTAACGTAACATATATTATCTTAATAGTAATATACATTTTCACTAATATCATAATAACTTAAAATAATCATGCTTTTATTACCTCTTATTAAATATATTGATAAAATTATGCGTTTCAGGAAAATAAACTTCATAATGCCATTTTAAAATTTTACCAAAAAACTTAATGCACTGTTAAGTTAACAACTAATTAATGTTCTCAGAACTCCTAACTCCAAAGAAACAATTTTCAAAACAATATCAAAAGCTGATTTTTTTCTTTGCTAGAAATCTGAGTGTTTTGTCCTGTACATGACATCAAATTAGCTTCACAAAACCATCATTTTTTTTTTTTTGTGATACATACCCAGCCAAAAGAACTGCAAATGCACTGGCCACTATCTCTGCTTCTGACATCATTCTGGACTTTTTGTTAGTAATTTCTGGAAACAAACGCACACATAAGAAAAGATATTACAAATCTTTTTTTAATTTATTTATACACAAGACTAAACATAACAACAAAAAATGTAAATAACGCTACATCCTGTTCTTTTTATCCTGATTAAAACCTGATTGCTGGCTGTGAGCTTTCTAGTTAACATCCCAAATTCAACTGAAATTTTAAACCACTGCTTTAAATTGGTTTTAAAACCCTCATTTACTGAGGTTTATATTCAGCTAACAAAACTGCTTAGTCAGACATTAAATTAAATTTTAAATTATTTATTATTGCAATTTTAAATTTATGGTTTGCTTTTTATATTGAACTACCTGATTTATGCCGTCTTTTCTCGGGATCGTCTGAAAAGAAATAAATGACTCAATAAGGATAAAAGAAAGAACACATTTAATAATTTGAAAATTTATATATAGATATTTAAAAAAAAACTACTGAAATCTTGAGTTTTTAAAGTTATCTATCTCTTCCTCAGGGTAATAATGTGTATTCTTGTTAAATTTGATCTCAATAAGTCTAGGAATAAAATTTGGAATACAGGGCATATGAGACGGTTCGTCTTCCTACCCATTCTTCACACGGAAGGATTTTAATCATTGGAGCACGCTTGCCAATCTCTTCTAGTGAAATAGAATAATCCGATGTGGATGGCGTTATTTTCCATAAAAAAAAATAAGTCTGCAACAATAACGCTTCAGAAAAGATGGCACATTAAGGAAGATCATGTAGGCAGGGGTCGCCAAGGTGACAATAGTGATCTCCGGTAACAATACGTCCATCAAAGATTTGGAGCTCAGTTTGCACGGCCGTCCAGACAAGCACGTCAGGACCATGATGAGATCTCTTTCGTTTATGATAGTGGTATAAAACCTATCCTTCCCTCTCTTCATATCAACTAACGCTTAAAATCGCTTGCTATACCGAAGCAGCATTCACATGATAAGAGGATGTTACTCCATTGATAAGGAACCATTTAATTCTACAATGATGGTAAGCAGCACTATTGCTTCCAATTAGCAGGTGTCAATGGTATGCAGCATTCAGCGATTGAATAAAACCACCTTTATGAAAGTGTCTGGCAAAAATAAATTATTGAGCAATATTGTCCGTTGATTAATATCGATCACATTTCGTCAACAATATGATCATCGATTGTTTTTCTTGGCCGACCCCTGCCAACATATATCATAGCTGTACTTACACCACTGGTGTGCAAAACTTAAGCAACAATGTAAAAATTTAGCAGATAGCCATGAAATTGCAGAAAAGGAGGTCTGGAGATCAGTACAATGAACACGTAAGTCAGTAGAAACGTCATGCGTATGCAAATATCAGGAACGAAACTTCGGAGGCGACGTGAGCTTACGCAAAACGCGTGATTTCGGCGCGCGCAGTTCAACGGTAGAATAAAAGGAAATACGGAGAAGCAATACAACATATTTGCTGCAAGTGCCAGTGAGTCGTTCGTGAAATATGGCTAGAAGAAATCACCTGGGCGACTTCACACGTGGAAGAATGATCGGAAAGCTGGGAGGGGCGTACTGTCACCAGCGTAGCTGCAGAGTTCGGAATCAACAAAAGTGTCGTTTCGCGCGCTTGTAAAGCGTTTCAAACCTTAGGTACAGCTGTTAGAAAGGTTGGTGGTGGCCTCCCGAGGAAGACAACTGCAGGGAATGACCGATATATCGTCCTGCAGGCGAAAAGAGGCCGACAGCAATCAGCAAGTGCCATTGCTCAGCAACTTTGTACAGCAACGGGGCGACAAGTGTCGGTGTTTACTGTTACCAGACGCCTTCACAAGTGGGCCTATTCGCCGCCGTCCTGAACGCTGCCTCCGGTTGAAAGTTGGCCACCGACGCCACTGTTTACAGTGATGCAGAGAGCACAAAAACTGGACAACTGATCAATGGAGTCGTGTCCTCTTTACGGATGAGAGTCGGTTCTGTACCAGAAGCGATTCTCGACGCGTTTTGATTTGGAGAGAGATCGGGACCCGGTTTTATCCCAGTAACCTCAAGGAAGACACCGTTATAGTGGTTCTGGAGTTCTTGTCTGCGGAGGCATTTTGCTGAACGGGCGAACTGAGCTCCACGTTTTCGACAGAGGGTCTGTAAGCGGGGATCGCTATTGTAAGGGAGGTACTCCTTCCCCATTTGCGTCTGTTCCGAGGAGCCATTGGCCCAGACTTCATTTTTATGGATGACAATGCATGGCCACATCGGACTCTTGCTGTTGAGGAGCTACTGGAAAGTGAAGATATCACTCGAAATGGATTGGCCAGCGTACTCCCCAGATTTAAATTCCATCGAACATGTGGGGATGCTTTGGGGAGACGCATTGCAGCACGCTTACATCCTCCGGGGAACACCCAGCAACTCAAACAGATGCTAATTGAGGAATGGGTACTCCTACCACAAGAAATGTTGCACCAGCTGGTTCCGAGTATATGCGGAGACAGTGCGAAGCAATCATTGCAGTGAGGGGAGGGCATATTCCATATTAAGGAACATCTGCTTGTTGCTCTTCCTCTTGATGGACATTCATAAATCACGATACTATGCGTTCAATAAAGCTTGTTTTTGTTTGATTCCATACCGTATGCATTGTATTCCTTTTTACGTACATAATACGCTCCCTCATTTTTGAATGTCATGTCCTCAGATGATTTCTCGTGGAGTTATGGCAAAAACCCACCTGTTGCTTAAGTTTTGCACACCAGTGTAGTTTGAAATACTTTTCAAACTCGAAAACGATATTTTTATCGATTCGAAATTTTGGGCTACACTTGTCGCACTATGACCTTCCTCATTCTTGCCTGTCAAACAAAGTGTAAAAAGTCGTCCTGGTGGTTCTTTGTAGACATATTGCTCGATTCCTTGAATTTGCAGTGAATGTTTTAATAAAACCTTTTGACCTACTTTTTATTGAAGTCATACTCTGCGTGCACTAACTGCACGTGTTTTGCATTCTTTCATGTCACCTGTGATGTTTTGTTTCTCACATTTATGTGAATCATGGTTCATTCTACTGATAACACTAAACTCTTTCTACAAATGAATAGCAATCTGCCTCAAATTTACATGGTTGCATAAATTTTGCATTTTACACGGGAATTTAAATTTTTACACTTGTAGTGTCGATAGGAGTTTTAACAAACCACACATTTTTAATCGATCACATTTCATGAATGTTGGAAAAGCCTGTTATGTATCTTTGGACTTTTAAAAATTAAAACACAAATTAAACATATATTTTTTTTTTCTCAAAATGTTGTGTCAGTATATTTGCATGAATATTTCAACATTTTTCGTATATTGTTGGTAAATGAAAATATTTAATCTGTTTTTCACAGCATATGATAAAGCTTTTACACAATCAAATTTATTAACTTATAAGCTAGGTGGGGAGTTTTTAATACAGAAAATAATAATAAAGGCCTGCAGAATTTTATTCAAATAAATTGAAAAAAATTACTAAGAAATTTCACATAAATTAATTGAAAATACATACTACAAAAAAATTCCAACATAATTTATCATTTAATTCAATAATAATGAACTTATTCTGTATGTTACGTAATGAATATTTTACATTCAGGCAATAAATATTATGTTGTTCCATTTCTTGAATTATTTTTATAAAACTCATTTCTGAAAATAGTGACTCAAAAAGATATCTATTGCATATATATTAGCAATGCCCAAACACAACCATTTACGTAAGTTTACAATACACAAAAACACAAAGAAATATTCAAATAAACATATTTACAAACACAATGACAAATCAAAATCTGTAGTTTATCAGGAAAAGTAAATATAAAGTCAGTATTTATTTTCATTGAAAACAAAACTTCACATAATGCAGTTTTTCTTATTAATTCAGTAAATGATTTTACATTGCATATTGTTTCTGCTGATTAATGATGAAAGTAGAAATTGAAAATATTTGATGTGTCATTTCTTTTTAAAGTCTCGATGAGAAGAATAAAAATATTTTTTTAAATAAACCTGATGATATCATGCTTTAAATTTTAATAATCAATATTTCATCAATGATATTTTCAAATGTTTGATTTTTTTTATTTGATAATCAACATTTTCAACTACAAAAGATTCTTGGTTTTCTACTTTCAGATATCAATTACATTTAGTTGACCGAAACTTCTATATTTAAAATCTTATTATTATTTTTTTTTAAATACCATTAAGCAAAAAAAAAAAATTGTATAAACATTTTCTTATCATTATTTTTATGCTGTAGTGTGCAGGTTGTGCAGCTGGACTGTAACCGGGTGTAGTTGGGTTGAGACTTGAGACACAGGTTTGAGAACTCACAACTTTATTTACGCACGCACAATTGATGACAGACAATATTTAACACATTTAAAAACATGTAATTATAGATTCGTGGAAGGATTTCACTTCTAATTCGGAAACACAAAATTCAGGTACGAGCGGGATGTGCGAAATACATTTCCTGTCCGGGTGAGAATCTGCAGGCCGACTAATGCACAGGGTTGGGGTAAATATATTTCCTCTCGAGATGAAAGATTGCAAACTAAACGTTTCCCAGCGGAAGCGCAGGTTGCGCAGTACTTCCTCTCGTGCGAGAGTCTCGAGGCCTATTGAGAGACCATTTCTCCTGAGCCACAGTGAGCGCTCTTGCAGTGCATAGGAAGAAGCATGGTTGCATTTATAGTTTTTAAAAATCTTGGCTGAAGTTATAGCGAAATAATTTTATATGATTTTAGTTAGAATATCTATGCTTTAAACATGCTCTTTAATTTACGACATTGAAACTTCTACTTTAGTTCAATTTTCGAAATTCTGCCCCATAATTCTACCTCTCGTTTCATCTAAACACTTTAAAAATATTGAAACAAATTTTTCATGGATTGAATAGAACATGTTTTAGTATGTGATTCCATTTGAATTTACATTTAATAAATATGAAAATTTGTCTTTTATTTAAAACGTAATCAGATAAAGATAAATTGAAAAAAATTTGTTACAAGGGCCATATAATTTTCTGGGTACCATCCCACATAGAATTTGCCAATGTATAATTCAATAGTGAATATGGTTGGTAAATAAATTGGTTAAATCGTTTTTCTCTGTAGTCATGTTGGGGACACCTTTGATACAGTCCCAAATAAAAATGAAAACGTTTTCTTACAGAATTGTTGCGCAAATAAACACCTTTTTTTTATTTTGAAGGATTTTTTTTTTTATTTCACTGCTTTAAATACATAAACCATAAAAGTGATGTTCTGATTTAAACATTGAGTTATACTTAATGTTTGCAATTAAAACTGAAATAAAAGGAAAATTGCAAGACCAGAATGCTACTGACTTCCAAAATACTACACTAAAAACAGGAATCTGAGATTAAAATATTTAGATACTAACTGCCTAAATGTATTTAAATTTGGCTACTTTAATCTTCCCGTTAGACCATATATTCAAAATATACTGTCATGTTTAAATGTCGAAAATATATGCTCATAAATAAAATGTTTGACGAGGTCCGCAATTATATTATTCTATCGATTGCAGTGCACCATTAAAATTGAAATAAAAAAGGTTAAATGTATCTTCCAAATGTTCGTTTTTAAAGTTTTTTTTCTAGTTGGGTTAATTCATTTGATGCTTATTTCCCTTATATATGTCGACTGGTATTAGTCATTGTTCATCATATATCTTTACATAAATATATAAAGAATAATCCCATTGGATTATGTACGGTTAGGATAGACAAACTAATTGATACTGCAAGCTTATGAAGACAACATGAAAATGTTAGTACATATATTGAATGGAACGTCTGTACCTCCTTGTACTGATTTCTCCATTTCTGTATTTCCTGCCTCTAATTTCGAAATGTCCATTTCTGAGGTGTCGGTAACAATTGACGAATCCAGCATCAACTGCAGAAGGTCGTTCTTTTTAGCCTGAAATAGAACAAGAGTATTCTTTACTAGAAATGCTCTCTTGTCATCAGAGCCAATATTAATATCGTTCAAAGTTTGAATTATTTATTAATTGTGTTTTGTTGTTGTTTCCATTTTAAATTATTGCCAACAAGGGGAATATGGAGGGTTGGTTTCCGTGTTAAATAAAAAAAACATTCAATGACTAAAATTGGCTACATTGACAAATAGCTTTGTACTTTTTGATCAAAGGTATAGGATTTAACTCAAGCAATTTGAAAGTTCTTAATTATATTGAGATAAACAAGAAAATGAAATTATTGGATAAAATAAGAAAAATATCAATAGCATATTCAAAGAAAATTCATAGAAATAGAAAAAAACGCCATTATATGTTATTTATTTAAAATATGTTACTAGAATTCAAATTTAAGTAAGGTCTCTGGATCATACATTGAGCTGAATAAGACATTTGATGATTGCTTTCACTATAAACTAACTCTCCGAAACTCCCTGGAACTACAGTCCATGTTGGGCCACGGCCGTCTGCCTACTGGCAGATTTCGAAACAGATGTTTTCTTTTGACCTGGTAGGGTTGTCAGCCCTACGCGCAAAGGTCTACCGTCAAATTAGACTGCGACTTATGGTTTAAAGTGAATTCCAAACCTCTACAAAAACATCCATGATACTGCCGGGACTCGAACCCGAAACCCTGTGGGGCGGAACGCCAGAGCGCTTGTCTGCTTTTACTATACAATGAGTAAATTAAAAACTTTTTATTTAATAAAAACTTTTTCAACAAATATTTGCTTATAGAAACTGACAATCAGAAACAATTCTTCAAATAAATCAGATAAATAAAATAAAGATTTATTTATGAATCTAGAAGGATAACGAGAAAAATTTAAGAGCTTTTAAAATGGGTGAAAACAGCTATAATATTGAATATTATTTATTTTTTCTTTATCTATTTCTAATCATATTTTACAGAAAAAAAATACACATAATCGTAAACTGTGGAAATATTTCAGGAAAAACAATGAATAGTAAATGGAACAAAGTCATTCTCTGCAAAAACGCTTTTATAAAGCCTTTTTCTATTTGTTTCATCTCAATTTCGTTAGTTTTTCATTTAACATTAAAACACATTTAAAAAAATTGAAAATTGCCTAACTTTTAATCCACATTCTTCTTCTTCAATGGCGCAAGAGCCCCATGGTAGGCCAAGGCCGTCTGTCTAATGGCAGATTTCGAGACAAGAGATGTTGCCTTTTACGGAGTAGGGTTGTCAGTTCTACGCCCAACGACAGTTAGATCGGGATCTACGGCTTAAAGTGGATTCCGAGCCACTACAAATATCAATGGCACTCGATGGGAATCGAACCCATAACCTCTGGCACCGAGCACTAGTCATTCGGCCATCAGGCTCTTTTAATCCACATTACATGCATTAAATTATATTAGATCATATGAATTAAAACAATTATATTATATTGATATCTTTTGAATTATAAATGTCCTAAAAATATTTCATAAATTTATAAAAAATAATTTTTAGCAGCCGTAATGCATTATGGGTAATCAGTTGTTAAAATAAATATTTTGCAAATAAAAAAATTAAAGTAGAAAGTTTACTTGACGTTAAAGGTAATGAAACAATCCCGTCTTGTAAGTTCTTCGAAAACTTATTAAATATAAGAATGAAGTGTAAAAAAAAAAATTAATATTATACGCTAAGTTCCGTCAACAACATTTGTTTCTTCAGATTTTCTTACACTTGTGAGTATGTATGTATAATTGATTTTGTTTGTATACAATATTTGTTCATCACAAATACACAAACTTAAGAAAATTGGAGGCTTTTTCAGAGGTTGATATGATTAAAATTAATTTCAGACACGAGCATTTCAATCAATAAACACGGAAATGAATTAAACTCATATCTCAAAGTACCTTTGATTTTTTTAAACATACTACTGTGTCCAAAAAGTAAGGCCAATTTTCAAATTAAAATTCCCGGGGCTTAAGGAATTTCAGTTTTTTTTTTCTTTTTTTAGGTTGCTGGTACTGTCCTTGACCTCTGTGTGAAATGTGATGCCAAAATATTCATAACTGTTTGAGTTACGCTTGGCTTCGTGAAACGCTAAAACAGATTCCGGCGATTTTTGAAATGTCTGAATTAATTGAGTAAAGAACTTGCCTTAAATTTTTTGTTTGGTGAAACGTAAAGAATGTTGCAGAAGGCATTCGGTGAGCATTCCTGTATCGGAAGGAAATGTTTAGAAGTGGTATAAATAGTTCAAAGAAGGCAGAGAAAGCGATGAAGACGACGAGCGCTCCTGGTCGACCCTCAACCTCGACCGACGAAGCTCACGTCCAAAAAATTAAAGATTTGGGGCTTACTAACCGTTGATTTACCATTAGAGATCTTGTTGATGATGTTGGAATTTCAAAAGGATAGGTCAATTCCATTTTGGGCCTCAAACGTATCAAAATTTTCGATTGGTACCGAAAACGCTGAATGCATCAGCTCACACTGCATTGATTCTTCGTAACTGTTTCGCCAAAAATGAAACCCACATCGTTCCACAACCACCGTATTCACACCTTGCGACATCTGGCTATTCCCTCAACTCAAAAGACCACTCCGAGGACACCGTTTTGAGTCGATTGAAGAGATTCAACATGAATCGCCGGGCGATTTGAAGGCCATTCCTGCTGATGACTTTTAGCATACATTGAGGATTGGAAAACACGTTGGCATAAGTGCATTGTGTCAGGATGGAATTACTTTGAAGGCGATGAAATAAATTTGGAAGAATAAATAAAGTGTTTTTGAAAAAAATAATAATTGGTCTTACTTTTATGGCACAGTAGTATCTACAGTTTATTACGGTAACTTCTTAGTGAGAAAGGATTTTTACCTGAGGAATCGATTTTCTCATCTGTATAACCTTTTTGATACCAGCCCTCAGCATGGTATGAGGTGGTCTGCCCTTATTTAGCAGGGTGATGATTAACACCTGCAATCTTAAGCACACTTTTCGAAGGAGAGGAAAGGCCACTGAAGGTAAATAATAATAATAATAATAATAAAATACATTAAAAAGAAATATATTGGAATACTTTAGAGTTTTAATTTTATTCTTGGTGGACATATTGTGTATGCCCTATTATTTCAGAATAAAATGTTTAAGTTAATAACGAAGAATTTTCATTTTTTGGGAGGTGTTTTTTAAAAAAAAATTATGAAATGTACTATAAGAGTATTAACAATAAAAATGCATCAAATAGTAAATTATTATTTTGATTGTGTTATATCAAGCTGAATATTTAAATTTCGCTTAAACTATCATTTTATTTATTTTCTAATAACATAAGCAAGTAACATAGCAAATTGTTATATATTTATTTCATATAATTACAGTTTGAAAAACATTTTGTAGCAAATACTGTTGTTGTTATTGGTTTGTCATAGAAAGAAAAATTAAAGTTTCTGTATTTTATGAAATAAAGAATTGCATAGCTCCCTTAATTAACATAATTTATAAACTTAAGATAAGTTTACAATATTACAAAAAAATTTTAATATATAGATTATTTTTTAATAAAAAGCTTTAAAAATAGAACGGCAGAAATGAGGTCATTTGGGATATGTAAACATCATAAATAGTTATTATATAGAGAAATTAAATAAGGAAAAAAGAAAATTAAATTGGTAAACTTTCATTTATGTATATAGTTTATCTGTTTTTTAATTATGTATTTTAGTATTATGCAATGTTTAAATTATTTTATACCATTCTATCTGTGTATGATATACTAATGATAAAAGGGACTTAATCATGGGAACGGTTCAATCATTTCCCTAATAAAAGCAAGATGATATTATTGGGTGCTTATGGAAATTGAAATTCCCTAATAAAGGGAAAATTATTGAACCGTCTCCATGAAAAGACCCTTTTATCATTAGTATATCATACACAGATAGGATGGTATAAAAATATTTAAAGATTGCATAATACTAAAATACATAAATACAAAAATAGTTAAATTAAATATAACTGTATATTTTATAACGGGGATACTGCTTTGGTAGTCTTTTTTGGTATGAGGCCAAGTATCAGAAATGGGTTAAGGACATAAAATGAGATACCCCTTTGTATTTTAAGTTAGTTTCATTATCAAACAGCATATAACATGATATAATTTGAAATGTTATAATTGATATAATTTGAAAACTAAAATGGCTTCATAAATGGAAAAAAGTGACTTTAGAAGCAAAAATCAATGTTAAATAAAACTGAAAATAGTATTTTGATCTAAGAACCTTAGAAATGTTAATAGCATATTACGAAAAAAGAATACACCACCAAGTAATGTTCCCTACGATATGGCATTCTTATAAAAAAGGGAAGAAATTATTATTTTTATTTTATTATCAGCTGTCACTTACAATGAAACATCATATGTCATATGCTTTATCGTATATCTTATGTCATTATACGTCATATGCAATATTTTAAGTAGAAAAATTAATAAATCAATGTTAAATACATGAATAAGTCATCGATCGATAAATGAAGCAAGTGTTGAATATGTTTGAGTTCTTGAAAATTATTCAAATTATCAAATATTTCCCAAATGATACTTGCTGTGAAGCAGTACTGTTTCAAGTATTGAATCATATAGTTTACTTACATCCAATAAATATAACGGCATCATTGTAGTTGGTCCTGAAGATGAGTTTAGTGGCCGCCAGCAGGCTAGACTTAGAATTCTTCTGCACGTCCGTCTGGATTCCGAATGCCGTCTTGGTGATGACGTCCATGGTCAGCCTCTGGAAGACGTCGAATATTTCGAACTCCTCGCCCTTTTCAGCTCGCTCTTGTAGAACTTCCAGCATGACGTGGATAGATGAGTTCATAGTTCCCTCCATCTGTGGAAATTTTTTTATTTTATATCAGAAAGAAATCAGAACTATTTGGATCACTGAGAAATTTTAAAAATTGTTCATGATTGTTTCAGCTGTAGTTAATACATTACTTTTTTTTTTAGAATTTATATTTAGATAGATAGTGCGGAGATTAATGCGATCGAAAAATGAAAGATAATCAATCTTCGTGTACAATTCCTCTTTAATGGCGTGAATTACAATCACTGTTTTCAGAATGAAGAGGTATGTTGTCGATTGACAAATCTGAACATTTCTTAATGACAGTTTAAATTCCCTGTTTTTCCTCAGAAGGGTATGTAACTCAAAAAAGTGTGGGTCGGTTATTCTTGGATGCCTCTTAGAAGGTAATAAACCTCTTCTACTCAATAAAAACTAAAAAGAAATTCTAATGCAATCCTATTTTGAGAACGCAGTTTCAATATAACAAGCTACAAAAATTTAGATAGTTCTGGGATATGATCGAATATCCTTTCAAAATCTAGGCCGAAATAAAATCTAGGCTGGGCTGATATAGCCATGTGTTGTTTTTTAATTAAAGGTGTTGTTTTAATTATTTTGCTTTTGTTTAAAACTTAAAATTTTATTATTTTAATTGAAATGCAAGTGTTAAATCCATTAAAAATATTAAGCATCAAATCCATTAAAATTCATCTATTTTTGCTATAAATCTAGTCAAAAAAACAATATATTTGTTATTTATGTATTTGTTTTTACATTGTTGATCTTTATCTCCTGTTGCCTCGTGGGTAAATAACTTCACGTACATAATTATTGTAAATAAAAAAAATTGAAATGTAAGCTGGCGTCGTAAGAATTATATACTTCCTCCTCTACGTGGGCGTGAGCTTGCTTGAAAGAGCAAGAAATGCTATATTGGCAGAATGCGTTTGGTTTTTGAATAAAAGAGTTGAGTTTTTACAGTCGATTGAGAGCATACGTGTTTTTATTTGGAGACCAAATCCATATCCCACTCATATATACCACGAGCAGCCCACCGGCGGGTAACAAAGAAAGGAGGATGATTTTTAGAGAACACTGTTCTGCATTTGTACATCGTATAGCAGAAAACCCAGAAAATCCCCAACAAGCAGCCTGATTGTCAATCCGAGGTGCTTACAAATAACATATTTGTTTAGGTCCAACTATGATCTTACGGATTATTTTAAAAAGCTACTACAAAATGTATTTTTTATATCTTAAGGATTCTTTAGTGAATTTCAATAAAAAGTAATTAATGGTGCTATAGGAAGCGTGACTATATTTTATTTTTAATATTATTTATTATATTTCAGAAGGAAAGTTTGGAATCGTTTTATATCACGGACTACCTCGTGTTTATTAAGTTTACCACACAAGCCGTTTATTGATAGGTAGATAATCTTCCGAGAGAACTTATAGGGTTAATTACTCCCTCATTCGAAGATTGATGAAGAGAAACTCGCATTAAGCAGATTATCATACCGAACATTTTCACATTTGCTATCGCAAATCATTTTCTAATTTTTCTCTCTGAATTTCTGATGTAAACTTGACAGAAAAAAAAAATAATCAGATTATAGAAAAGGAGAACAAATTAAACCATAATTAATATCAAATTTTAAATCGTAGCTCATTGAATATACGTTATTAATTCCACTTATTAAAAATAACTATATATGTTCTAAAACTGTCTTTTGGAGTAATTTTTTGTTATTCCAACTGATTTGTTGATATGATTATCAGACACAGAATTTTTGAATAAATTCATTGGAATATTAATTTATGAGTACATTATTAGCAATTTTAGATAATTAAAAAAAAATGCATTTCATTTAATAAATTTTCTTTTCCTCATTTTATAATTTTTTTTAAATGTTTCATTTAATAATTTCATTTTTTTAGTTATGTTGTATACATTTTAACATATTTTTAACTTATTGCTTAAAATTCTAAACAATATTTCTTAATAAGCAACAAGAAATACCTGTTTCATTTTGGCAGTTGTGAAGGTTGGAGTGAGGACACCTCTAACATCTTTCCACGCTTGTCCTGGCAAGTTCAGGACACTTTGAGAGTGTTTATCTTTTGGACTGTATTGATGAAGAGGATTGAAAGCCTTTGAAAAATAAAAAATATAGATGTGATTTGCTTAATGAAAAACTAAATATGAATTGAAACATAGAATTGTTATTTTGAAACTCTATTATGTCAGTAAATTAGAATTTAACAT